>UCOJ01002648.1:0-10300 GCA_900474305.1 Cecidostiba fungosa
TAATAGAGTCAAAATAGACTTTTTTAGTATTCACTCTACATTAGAGTGGACAGGTTACTCTAAAATTTTTAGCGTGTATTATATTGAATACCATATAGAATAAAAACTTATCGCTCCGCATAAATTACCACTTCCAAACAAAAAAGATTTCCACGAAATTATTTAATTTATATCGAGAGGAAAACCCAAAAAAATCCATAAATCATAACTACACACTCAACGCAATTAATCACAATAGACACAAAACAGAAGAAACGCGTAGGCCTCTAAGTAGTCACGTCGGCTGCACGACTCTAAAGGCGTGTCATCGCTCGCGTTTAATTTTTCCGCGAGCGCATGCGAAACGTGGGCCGCAAAGTGGACATTCCAAAGGATGTCGTCATTAAGATCATCTTTGATGTTTATCTCTCTCTATATAATACGCGGTTGTTTCTCCTTCAGATCTAAGCCGGTATATTATACCCAATTATCGCAACTATACCATACTTTCTTCTCGCAAAAAAACATAATATCCGAGATAAAAATGTACCAAAAAAAGACCGCACCGAGAGAGAAAGAAGACTCGTCTCAAGAGGCGTGTTCCGGTCAAGCCCGTGGCACTTGGCTCGCGGAAGACTTTTCTCGTACGACCCGACAACAATAGATTCCTATGACGCCCACGCCTAGGGAAACAAAGAGCCGCGCGCGAAGATGCGCGCGTGGACGTCTCTCGTGACGAAGGTGCGGTGTGCGCACACATTGATCTCTCTCTTTCTTGAAACCTTTCTCCGTGAGCGTCTTTTTAGAGCGAGAGGCTTTTGTGGATTCGCGCTTTTTTTGGATATAGATTCTATAACGAGCGGATATTTGTTTTGCTTGGGTGATATTGAGTGTGACGGTTGTGGTCGATGCTGATAAGGTTTTTATCAGAGCGGATTTGTTTATTAAATTGTAGTAGTTTGCATAGAAGCTTATCGTTAATGACGAAATCAACGATAAAGTTCAGTGTTACGTAATGACCTTGAGGTCACTTCTCTCAGTATATTACAATATCGACGTATATCCCTTTTAATTGATCCATTACACGTCCTAATGCTCCGTAATAATCTCGCTCTATACCGCGATATTTGAATAACTTTCACCACGGCACATATACATAATAAAAGTGAAACGATCCTCGCATCAGCTGTGCATCAAATGAATTTACACTCATCATCGCTAACTTAATTATCCCTCTCGTTCGTAATATAAAAAGCGTACACTCGAGTGAATGAAAAAATTGCAGCTTTTATCTCTTTCTTCCCATTGAGAGCAGCTAGCATATATATATAGTAGTAGAAAAATATGATTGATCGACATTTAGGTTTCCAAATCGAAAAAGCCTTACGGGATACTCCATTAAATATCCATGCGCTCGGCAGCAACGCCTATGTAACGGGAATGGAAAACGTGTCCCGCAGCCTTTGTGTATATATATTTATATATACATATACATATATATAGACAAGAGCCTAATGTCGAGAGAGAGAGAGATGAGCAGTATATACGAGTCAGGGTCAGAGGGGATCGCGTGAGCTCTTTCTCCATCTCGCGCGTGAAATGGGACGACGACGCGAGATATGAAGATTTCAAGAAAATTGGGCGACGTGATGACGCCGAGAGTAGGAGAGGATTGATATAGCGACACGTTCTCGCGGCGACAAAATCGCGGACGGACCATTATTATTATTATTCTCTCTGCTATCATCAGCCCCCGGCTCTTCGGGAAATTGGTTTGATCGTCGTGGATTTTCGTAATGGTGAGAATGTTGTTGGCGATGCCGGATTATTGGCCGATTGTTTCGTGTGAATTGCTTTGGTTTTTTTTAAACTTTTGTTTGATCAATTTTCGATGAATCTTTAGCAAGCATATTGAAAATATCTTAAAAATCCTTAATCGACTATAGAGAAGCGAAAAAAAATTATATGAACCGTCCTTCTAAATCATCGCAACGTCTCGGCGAAAGTAACGCACTGAACTTCTCTTTCTCCGCCGTGTCCGTGTCCGTCACGAGTATCTCTATAGGCACCTATATATATATACTGAAGAGATATTCGCTCGACGCGGCGGCGGCCGAGTGATGGGCGGCGCGTTATACAGAGAGTCATACTAAGACACGCCGTGCGCCGATTCACACGCGCAACTGCCTGCGGCGGTCCCATCATAGACGTCTTTTTCTACTATGCGACTCTCGCGCGAGTTGTACGGTTGATTTTGATTTTGCAGGGCACGAGGATGTCTTGATTCGGTTATTGTGGGATTTTCTGGATTGCTAAGCGATTTGTGATAATTGTGTTGTTAAACTTCATATATTTTTACATTTGGTATGCTAAGAGGAAAATGTAATTGGAGCAATAGAATATCCTTGATTCAAGCCTGTAAACTATTATATTTTGAGATGACGAAAGATGGATATGTCTTCGATCAAAGAAAAGAAAAGAAAAGAAAAGAAAAATATGACCCCCCTTGTATTAATGTTTAAAAAATACTCCTCATTGTCTGACTAAAAACTATATTGTTTATTTCGAAGTGAGTATAGTGGATAGATAAATAAGAACTACATCAGCACAATTTATTGAGAAAAAAGCTTACTATAATATGTATGAGTGTGAGTTACAATGGTTCAGCTATACTATACGGCTGATTCCCCGTATACTCACACCCCGTTGGGGTATACCTATTGGGGTATTACACAAATAGTTTTGACCGGCAAAAATCACAAAAAATATCCTGTTGATTACGCCTGAAAATCAAACGAAGGGGATTTTTACCCGCGGGCACAATTATTCATGCCGTTTAGATTTATTCACATATTTCTCCGTGTTATTCGGTATAATTTAAGGCAATTTAAAGAAATAATCCTTATCAGCTCATTGATCTCAGATTCTTCGTCGAACAAATGTTGTTCTTAATAAAGCCATACACACACGTGCCGCCTCCTATATATATACATACGTGAAGCCGCTTTATTGAATACACGCATGTATGGATAATTGACACATTAGCATCGGCGACAGCGTCGTAAAGAGCGGCTCATTTGAATAATCGCACTCGCATGAAAAAGGATTGATTAAACAAAGGGCCGATTGTTCGCCGAGAGTTGAGAAACGTCGAGCAGGTGGAGAGCGCGACGGAGTTTATAGTTATGTCGGCTCCTCCTCCAATTTTGCCGCTAGGAAAATCATATGGCTCGTCGTTGTTTGAGAGTTGATTGAGTGGTTGGAGGGTTTTTGGGACGATTAACCGAATGGATTGGCAGTTATTGTGCGTCTATTACGAGGCGATTAATCAAGCCTTGCTTGATTTAACTTGAGGATCGGAGAGGCAGGTATTTTGTTAATCATAGACCTTCGAAGTGATAAATTGTTTGTAATACAATGCGTCTTCGATTCGCAATGGAATTTTTTTTTCGATCTTTTTATTTTCAATACAAAAAGCTGGTGTTGAGAAGTGTTTCATGGCTGCTCGTATATACGTATGAATAAAAATGACGCAAATTCGGCAATCTGTGTACCGATTGAAGTGTTACGGACGATTAAATATTAGTAGGAGAATACTACTGGTAGGAAGCCTTTGTATCTTTTTTTCAAAACCAAAGTCTGTTTGCAATATAACGTATTTTACAATTATTATTCATTACAAAGTGGCTATGAATTACGAGATAAAAAAATAAAAAAACTACAAATAAGATACACGAGTATAACTGTAGAGCTATAAGCACTCAGATTGCCAAAATCAAAAAAACCCATCCACGAAGGACTCGAGCTTGGAAAGTCCAGATTTTCGACATAATGTGTAGACGATAAAACGGTTATAGCCATCTCTTGTGTCCCACATCTGTCTCTATAGTGACTGGTGTAATATCTACTATAGGTATATATACCATGCATGGGTCTTTTTAGTGAAAGAGAGATACGCCAAAAGAATAATATTTTATCGTATTCGAGATCAGACGACGTCGTCGCGATTTTTCAGTAAGATTTTTGACTTGAGTCTATCGAGTTTGCCAACTTTTTTTGTAATTTAACATAGATTAATAAATTTCGACACAGCCGATAGATCATTACATAAAAAATATCCAACGAATCAGACCGCATTAACCTGAATTTACAACGTGTTTTCCATAATTTTTAACGCTCACCGCTAAAAAGTTTATCTCTCGGACTTTATCAATGTAAACGAACGACGTGTATAACGTCAAGCACATACACACGAGGCGTCGTTTATGGCTACCATAATTTCATCATAATTTTATCGCTGAAAAATTCGATTCACGCCATAGTAGTAGCCAGTGTGTATAACACGTAAAGCGAAAATCTGCCACAGGGCATATAAACTGAGCTATATAATATACGCATATATACACTTCCTCAATATCTGCTGGTAGTGAAAATAAGCTTGTATATTTTTTTCGTCCTCTTTTTGCGCTACTTTCGAAATCTGGTGGCGACTGCGACTATATACCTTGTGGGTTGTAGATGACGCCTGCATAGAAGAAGCCATAAGGAAACGCGGAATCTGTCGAGTCAGTTGTCGCTTGTAACAGCTGCTCGATCACTGAGGAATTTCAAGCAGCAGGTCCAGAACGTCACCTTTTTTAATACTTTTTTTACTGTTGTTATTTATTTATTCATTTTTTTTATGTTTATATTTATATACACGTTTAGATTACTTATTCATACGATGTCCATGATAATTTGACATTACTTATGTATTATTACAGTAATTTCTCAAACGAATGCCCAAGAGAAGTACAACTAATACGCGGGAACGAGCGTCGGTCGTGATTCGAAGTCAATCTTGGCGAAAATGACAAGAAAATTGCTCGCGTCTCCCCTTTTGGTATACCGTCGGCGCTCGGGGCGTTGTCCTTCGCGTTTCACATCTGAACTCGCGCCAACTCGTATATATACTTTGTATTATCTCCTAAAATTGCAATTGATTTGTTTATAATCGCACCTGCTGCATCTTCTCGAATAATTTTCATCCTCTATAGCTATATATAAAATTTCGATTTTCTTTTACACATCACTGTATATATACAGCCTATATAAGCCGAGTAATCTATATAAAAACAAAATCCCTCAACACAGCAAACATGAAATTTTAAAATCGACCGAAAGTTTGCTCTCGTATATACACTCGTGGTGAAATACACCGGGACACACTCCATTACCGATCGCACGGTTTCAATTTTCCGGAACGACTGGTCGCGACCGTAAAACCGTGGAGTATACAGCAGCGTGTCCGTCGTCCTCGACGTCGTCGTATACGCACAAATTGAAATCCCGCGCGATAAACCAGAGAGGGGTCGGTAGCGAGCGAGCGCTTTCTATATAGGCTCTAACGATATTTCGAAAAGCGCGCGCTTCGAATTTGCTCGTGTCTCGAGCGTCTGATTTATGCTGCGAGAGAAAGAGTGACTGCAGTAGCTGCTGCTGCTGCTATATGAACAAGTGTTTTACGCGAGAGCGCGTTCGAGGGAAAAACAGGATATTGGGTTTATACCTATATATATTCGAGTTGAAATTGTGGCTGCGGGAAAGGTGGAGCGAGGGATTTTTTCAGACGGTTTTTCTGAGAGTAAAATTAATGAAGGGGACTTTAGTAGTGTGAAAAGGTTTCCTTGGTACTATATTTTTCCACTGCTAATTCGTACATTTTTTATAAAAATTAAGCTTCTTTATTTTGAAGTGTTTTATAGAAATTACATTTAGAGAGCAGTATTGTTAGGTATACAACGTGGTTAGTAACTATGCGAAGTATCACTATCAGTATAGAGGGCAGATAAATAAAAACCACAGCGAAATATATTGTGAAAAAAGCTTGTTGACCGAAACACAGTTGAATTTCCCCGACTCAAGCGAGCATGTATGCGTGACGTATTTGATATCAGTATAGCACGATCGAATGTGACCTTATTTATGCAAACAAATAAAACTATTATCTTCGAGCTGCCTGCTAACATTATTTGGTACCTAATGACTCAACAAAGCTTACTATGTCTTTACTATTGACGATTTGCAATTATATAGTTAATAGTTGGAGTTTGGCGTGTAACAGTCGCACTTGGCACTCTGAAACCTGCAAATGGCACTATCGGTTTCGCACAGCTTACGGCAGACCTCGGGGCTGAAGAGGCTGATACAGTTTTCCTTGTCATTGGCATACGCCACTGTGAAAAATATTATTTTTTGATTTGAGAGTATAATTTATTAAATTTACATGCTGGTAAATTTATGTAAACTAAGAGATTTTGTTTATTTTGACTGTGTTATTTTTGTATATACATTTTTCATGGTCGAGGTAATCAGAAACAGTTTAAGAATACGATTGTTTATGTATTCAGCATGTTTTTTTAAATTTTTGATATACATTTTAGACTGGCTAAATGAATTGTTGAAAAATTCATGCTTGAAAACCAATTGAATTGTTAACTATAATTATAAGAAAAATGGAATATTACAACTGATTTTCAACAAACTTGAAGATGGCAAAAGTAAGAACACAAGTAGGCACTTGAACAAATCTTTAGATAAATATTTCCAAACGAACGTTTCAAGTAAAGTTTAAGAACACTCACATTCTATATATCTATAATATAAAAAATAAAGTATGTACTCACTTCCGATAATGGCCAGTACGAGGGCAAACGCCAAGAACAACTGGAACTTCATGTTGAGCGAAATTAAGAGAACTGTTCAGTCCGGAATATCAAAACGTTATGACTACTAGTCGAATCGCAACGAGTGTTTATATAATGTCCGAATCTCCGATATAAAGTGGCTAAAAATAGGAGTTCCCGGGTTGCGAAACGCGTAATTTTTCAGTGTATTGTAAAGTTTTAATCACAAAAAGCAGAGGGAGAGAGATTACAAGTTTTTTTTGTGCTAGAGAGTCTTGACATTACCTTCGTGATAGATAGCTATTTTGAGAGCAAAATCAATTGAAGACTTTTATTAAAGCTTTGTTACTCGCGAATTTTTAAGAAATTGGTACAAAAAAGATAAGAGATATAAATTTTGGTAATAATAATGCACTAATTATTTGTACTGAATGTATAGTATTTCATTAATAATTGTTGAACTATATTTCAATTTTATCATTAATGAACTTTTAGTATTTATTCTTTTTCTAATTATCAAAATTTTTAATGACAGGAAAAAAAATGATTTTAAAATAGTTGTTTAATTTTTTAGTATTGTAAAACTAATTAGCTATTCATATATGCAGCTTTGGATTGATCAAAGGGTAGGAATGTACAAGTAAAATACAAATGATATTATGATTTTTTTATAACTTATTCCCTTTTATTAGTTATAAAACATAGTAGTAAAGTGTGACTGTTTAAATTATTCTTTTATACTTAGTCATAGACATTTTATATTTACAAAGCCTAAACTTTAAAGACAAATTAATTCTGTGAGCTTCATTATGTAGTTCGCCACTTTTTCTTGAACAGGCTTCTTCGAATGTAATAGGTATGTCTCACAATCCTCCTCGCAGAGCGAGTACTAAATGCAAAACTGAACCACCTTGTACTTTGTAATCTTGCGCAGTTTTTTCATCGTTCCTGAAGATTAATCAATAAATTTTAGCATGTCGAGATAAAATAGTTATTGTCGAGAAAAAAAATCAAAAACATACATTTGTTTTCCTGAGAAAATCAACCTCTGTTGTTGCGGTGGAATGCCTTCCTTCTCCTCGACTCGCTCTTTGATTCTCTCGACTTTGTCGGTAGGCTCAATATCGATTTCAATCTACGTAGCAGAAATGTTCAAATTCAAAAGATCAATCATAAGTAATAATTTTTAAAGATCAGTTTGCATAAATCATAACTATTAGATCACGCTGTTATTCTTTTTTATTAAAATTAGATAAATATAGTATCAATGGCATTTGTCCTAGCTAACTGTATAGATAAATTCTCAGAAATATGATAAAAGTGCGAGCTTCAGCTATTGTGTATAAAAAAGAGCCAGCTTATAATTGCAAAGTAAAATGATGCATTATAGATAAAACTTGCATAAAATTAGCTAAAGCACACACAATCTCAATACTCATGTACAGTACACTTGTTTCCATCAAAACAAAGAGAATATGCCTTTAAACAAATAAGTTTGACAGATTACTTGCAGCTACAAAATAAAAAGTCGAGCTAGCCGTCTTGCAAATACTACGAACTCTCAAAAGCCTCGCCCACTATTTATATAAAAAGTTATTTGATAAAACACTACAAAACAGTCTGCTGCTGGGTAAATCAAATGAATTTTCATAACCGGTCAACATTCACAAATAAATTTTTGAAAATATATATACAGGATAGGACTATACGAAATAAACTCTCAACGATATTGAATAAGCAAACTCATACGCTGCAAAAGCTGAGTCCCTGCACTTGTACACACAAATCCTCACTAACACACAGCAATTAAATAAGCTATAAACTAATAAGCATCAGTTAACAAATAATCTATCATCCCAACAGAAAGCCAAACTTTGCAATGCAATAATTCAAGCAATTGAGGTTAGAATGGCATCCGACTCTTATGAGCAGCAACATTGCACTTTTTTGTACGTCAACAACTGCCCACACAATCACTGCACAACGATAAACCAAGAAAAACACTCGATAGCCGGCTTGTTGTTCGTTTAGGTTAGATTTTTCCTCGCACTCACCTCTTTTCCCGTGAGAGTCTGAAAAGCAAACAAATAAAAGAGATCAGTGACGATTTTTACAAGTCAAAATTCGATTCAAGCATGTGTGCGAGAGATTTACCTTCACTTTGATCAACATTTTGAAGAATGATGATGATTATAAACTTTTACGGGACAGCTAACTAACGACCCGGAGAGATCGAACGACGAGACACCGACTGTATAGGCGGGTACTCGGAAACTTTGGCGTGCGTCACGTTCCGCAGTTCGCTCGTCTCGCGCTTGATACAAGAATGTGGAACGGTGGAACAGGACTGAGCGGCGCATGCTCCCGCGAAATGCGGCAAATACGAATCGATGCGGTGTACAGTGACTTGACTGTGCAGTCGGTGTTTGGTATAGACTGCGGCGTTGGAATTTTCTGTGAGCGAGTTGAGCTTTTTTATTACTGTTTTTGACAGTTACGCGTTATTTTTCTTGTTGCATTAGCGATTGTTATGTTTTTAAATAAATAAAATAATTGTTTATGAATAAATAATTGAATAGTGCAAGCAACATTTTTATTGAATTTATTTTATTTTTTAATGCATATAATGAATCAATTATGCAATTCAATTTTTATTAAAAAATATTAAAATTTAGTAGTATAGATACTTTGATTTAGCAGCGATTCATAAGATTCTGTATACTTGAATCTTTTCAAGAAATGAACGATTATATTACATTTTTGAAGAATAGTAGGTGTAACAAATGAAAATGACGTTTGCTGATCTTTCGCAATAACAATTCAAAATATCATTTATAGATGAAAAATATCGTACAGACAGAGTAGAAACAATTAAAAATCATCATCAATTTTGAGAATTTAAGCGAATAAATCCTCGATTCCTACAATCATGCGAAATTCGAGAACCAAGCCAGCAATAAATCACTGCTCCCCGCAAGAACCACAAATATCTCCAACAAAGACCGCACTCAATATATACAGGTATATATACAGCTACCTACAGCTCACTCGAGCAAACCGGCGCGTCCGTGGCATCGTCCGATCAATCAAACACGGAAACGTCCAGTACTGTCATTACAGACGCGGACGCTATCGCCTGATTAAAGTCACTCGGATGAGAGATTCCGCGCTAATCAGTGGCAATTATCCGGCGCACCGGGCCGTGTATATATACGGTTCTGTGTACTATTATGCATCAGTGTTGTATATACTGGTACACCAAGGCGCGCAAGAGAGAGAGAGAGAGAGAGTATCCATGTATACCGTGTGATGAGCATGACGTATGGGTGCCGTGTTGAACTCGATACGATACCGGCTTGATTGACGGAGGTGCGTGCGAATTTCGATTGCCATCGACGGCGGATGTGTATAGGGGGTATCAGGATGCGCGCTGGTACTTGTATTTTCGGTTTTTGTTGTATACTGAAGGGCTTTTCATTTGAAATTCTGTTGAAATTTTATTGAAAACCCTGCGTGACATTTTTAAAATATAATATATACTATATAATTTAAAAGTATAAAAATGTCGGAGAAAATTAGATTTTATAGCACTGCGTGACCTAAACCCGCACTTAGCTCACGCTGATCCGTGAGCTAAGGAGCCCATTATTTCACCG
>UCOJ01002649.1:0-10301 GCA_900474305.1 Cecidostiba fungosa
GCGTGTATAAGCGCCCGAGCGCAGCGAGTGCGCTTAACGCCGTGGCACAAAAGACGACTTATTCCACGTGTATCGTACGATATTTTATAGCACTGACTAGCATAAATCCTCTGTCACGCCTATCCGTGGCATAACATAAGTGAGAATTTATGCCACGCAGTACTATAAAGTAATTTTTGTCACACAAACACGATTTTCGCGGTTTTGCAGACGAATAAAAATTGAAAAAAGCCCCCTACCCGAGCAGCGGGACCAACTATGACTCACTCTCCCCTACATGCGCTCATTCTCTATGCCTGCTGCAGCTTTTTTCGATCAGTCAGGAGCTATATCCTATATCATACACATACATCGCCTATACGCCTATATGTATTGGTGTATAGCTATACATATATATACATTACACCGACCCGACGTAAATACATATATCACAAACAGAGGCTATAGCCATCTACAGTACGCTACGCAGCTGCACTGAGTAGGCAATCTCTGTTTGTGACCGTCACGTCTTTCGTTGATCAGAATATATTCAGGTGTCTTCAGAATATATTCAGGCATCGTCAGGTGTATAAATATATACTTATAACAGAGATAGAGAGAGAGAGTCTGCAGATCCAGAGACAGCATGAGCGAAGCGCGCGCGCGGAGAGAGAGAGCAGAGAGAGATAGAGAGTCAGACAGCATGAGCGAAGCGCGCGCGCGGAGAGAGAGAGCAGAGAGAGACAGAGAGTCAGATCCAGAGACAGCATGAGCGAAGCGCGCGCGCGCGGAGAGAGAGATCGGCGACCTGTGCGTGCAAGATGCAACCAATGTGCGACCACCGTCAGTCTATAATTTCTTGCTGAATGCTGAGCACCTATACTGGCACCTACCACCTTCTAGCGCGTGCTCACTCTCTGTCCCTCTCCTTCTTGCAGTCTGTGTCTCAACAACACACACGGTTATGGATGCTAGCGAGTTTGTTGCCTGTATAACACGCATAGAGGTATTACTAATAATTAGTAATACCTCTATGATAACGCGTAATCGGCTGCTTAGCTCGACTTTTCGAATTCTAAACCCAAAGGCCCACTACAGCGTGTAACTTACTACAGCCCTGACATATCGATAAAACAGAGCTGCCTTTCATTTACCGTAGTACCCTTTTAGCCCGCAAAATGTTTGGCGCTACTGTCAATTCTGACTTCCGGAATAAAGGTGGAGCACTCTTAATTGATAACACGTGGGATAGAGGTATCATTGACAAGATGACTCGAGAAGGATTAATGGTAAGAATTGTTGAAATATAAATATGAAACAGTTATAATGATATGTATGATAATATATGTTTGTAATTCATGTTATTCTTTTAGGTACATTTTTATGATCATGGAACCAATGAAATTTACAGTTCAGAAGATTTTCATCGTGTAATACGCTGTACTTTGCACAATGTGAAACCTGTAAGAGCTAGTCTTCTGATGTAAGTTTACAGGCATTCATTGTAAGAATAAATTAGACGCTTGCAAGAGGAAAATGAGAGGCTCAGATAGAGACTTTGCGAGATGGTGAAAATCGACTCAATCTTAGATGTAAATGCTGGACCAACTCCACAACAACCACCTTTAATGGATGATATTTATATAATCGCTCAGTATGCATTGTTTCTAAGCATATACTCATAATTCAGAAGCTCTATGGAAAGCACTGATTTATTGTTATTTTCTTTTTGTTACAGAGAATGTCCTTTCCGACTTTAAGAAATCTCATTAGAAATATAGGAGGTACTGAACACAAAACGTCTATTATACAGTGTAAAATCTGGACAACTATTCCATCGCCAAAGATTGTAGCTATATTCACTTCCTCGACAGCGAACTCGTACAAAGCTGTCTCAGCGCTGGACTGGATATCAAAGAACGAGCGGTACTTCATTCATGCCGACAATAACGGCGCGATTCAGCTGCACGATACACGCGACTGCAAGACCATCTCGGAGATCCAGTACGAGGGTTCGCGAATCATTAGCCTCGTCTGCAACCCCTCAGACTCAACGTTTGTCTGCTCGGTATCGGACTTTAGCGCAGGCAAGTTGTTGCTCTACAACATCAAGACCAAGAAGGTTGAGCGAACCCTGCCTCTATAGAAGAATCTTACTGCCCTTTGCTCCAGTTTCAACCACAACGGACAGCTTCTGGTCACTGGACGGTCGAATTGTAACGTATAACTGATCCACACTTTGAGAAGAATGGAGATCATTGACAGTCTGAGCTGCCACTCAAGTTCTGTTATCTGTGATCAGTACGTGCATGCTTACTCTTTCAATCTTTTGGTGCCGCTGCTTGCAGTTGAGTATCGCTGTACTTAAAAAACATTGCTCATCTTCCTCAAACTTTTGTAATAAAAAATCAGTGCTCAAGTAAATGCAAGTATACTAACAAATCAATTACCTGTAGCAGCTGTAAGTGTGAAATCAGTATTCTTGATGAAAAGGAAGTGGAAATTTATGAATTTGTGAAATTTTATAATATTTGAAATTCTAATTCAAGCTACTTATTTGATAACTCGTGGCATAGAGATATCATTGTCAAGATGACTCGAAAAGGACCAATGGTAAAAATTACTCAAATATAAATATGTAACAGTTGTAATGATATGTATGATAATATATGTTTATAATTCATGCTATTCTTTTAGGTATATTTTTATGAGTATGAAACTATATTTTGAACGATGTGAAACCTGTGAGAGTTAATCTTTTGATATAAATAAGTTTACGGAGAGAGTCTTTAAGAAACCAGTTGTGGATTATGTGTCAAGCAATCATTACAAAAATAAATTTGCAGAATGAATTACACACCAGTTCCAAAAACTAATTTCGCTCTAAGCAGTTGTGATCAGTACATGCTTACTCTTTCAATCTTTTGGTGCCGCTGCTTGCTGTTGAGTATCGCTGTACTTTAAAAACGTTGCTCACCTTCCTCAAACTTGTAATAAAAAATCAGTGCTCAAATAGAATGTCAATTTACAATTAACCTATGATACTAGCTCCTTCATGGTTCCTGCCCCGATACATTTATCCAAGGGATCGAACTGATTTATTTTAGTTTTACTCCATCTTTTGACGATAAGGGTATTTTGGAATATGGGTTTTTTATTATTTTGTTTTTAAAAAGAAAAGTTAAAATCATGCTAAACTGACTGCTTTGAACGGCATGTTTGTTTGAGCAAAAGAGTGCTGGCAACAACTGATGCAAGGTGCATTGGTTAATCTTAGATTAATCACTATAGGTTGACTGTATACGTATGTACCTAAGGGTTATTATAATTTCTACAGACTTTTTTTTCAATATGCACGATAAATACCGAATAAATATTCACACAATTATGTTAATTACTTTCTTTTATTTTTTCTGACGTATAAGCATGATATATACTTTTAATCTAATGATATGATATCGTCGCTCTCTTTCTCTGCAGTGTTATCCGCGGTTCTTCTTCTTTTCACTGGAGGCTGGTCGTCACTTACTTGTCTAGGATTCACGTACCGTTGCAATAATTGCGTAAACTGTTCCCTGAAGAGCAACCGATCTCCCACCGACAATTTGATTAAAAACGTGTACAAAAACTTTATAAACGTCATATTAAGCGGCTCGTCATCCGACCTCATATCCATCAGCTGCTTACGCAGAACGTTTTTGTCCATCTCAGTATTATCTAAGTATCTGTTAACATAATAATTGTAACAATGAAGTGTATACACATTTTTACGATTCAGGCATGACAATATAATAGCTTACCTTGTACGATAGAAGAACCAAGTACTTGTGATCTACTCGATATAGGCCGTTTACGGAAAAGTCAACTTATTCAGCGTGCTCGTGCTTCTCTTGGTTGCGGTATGGTATTCGTTGGCATAGTAGCCCTGAAGTATAGGTATAGGTATGTACCTATAAAGTATATCCTGCCGGCGTTATACGTTTTCAGCCCCTCCCCCCGAATACATGGTATAGTCGCGCATGCGCGCGAACGCGGGCAAGGGACATCGCCTGGCCTGCCGCTCTCTTGCTCAAAACCTCGTCGTACCTAATACTTATATTATACCGATAAGTAAGAGAGAGGGAAAAGGGAAAGAGCATCAGTTTGCCTGCAACGACTAGAGACATCGGCTCGCAAGCGAGAGAGGCAACAACCGCTGCAGAGACTGCTTGACGACTATATATGAGGTGCGAATGGTGCGTGTACTACAACAGCGATAGAAAAGGGATATAAGTAACACCTACGAGAAGGGAAAACTGGACAGGACCTTATTTTTTCGTCTCCATCAGTGACTTCGCTTCAAAGCGATTGCAACAAGTAAGTAACAGTCCTTTTTTCGAGAGCCGCAAGGAAATCCTCTGTCGCGTATGTACGCTTACATCAGTTCACGGAATTTGCTCGGGACAGAAAACTTACGCTGCGCGCTATATCCCGTGCGCGAATCTTGTCGCGATATCGCACACACGCAGCCGCAAGGAAATCCTTCGTCGCGTACGCTCACAGTTTTCGGAATTTTCTCGGGACATAACAGAAACATATTAGTTGAACTCTATAGACGTATGAGTTCTTTTAGGTTCCATATCGTGTCAGATCATTTACACCCTTTTGAGAAAGTTCTTCCTTAGCATTTTTAATAATTTCTATGTCATGACTTCGATCTAAGATTTCGCATTTACGTATACACCTAGCTGGTATGGTAATCGTATCATTATATCCAAGATTCATATACTGTACTACTATCATTAATATGTTGAATAATATTACTTGATATAGATGCTGCATTTACCACTGTTTGACCGACTATATTACTTGGTGGAAATAATATATTAAAATATACGACTAACTCGCAAATCTTGTGTATACTGCTGAAAATATATTAAATGTTATAAAAAAAAATGCCGCCGCACGAAATAAATAAAGGCAGAAGGGATCACAGCGAATATCATCGCTTGTTCTCTTCATTAAAGAATCACGAGTCAAAATTTCAAGTGTACATGCGAATGAAGGTTGCTACATTTGAGTACATATTATCGAAAGTTTACGACGATTTGATTAAAAAATGGTGTAACCTCCACGCACAACCAATCTTACCAGAGGAAAAATTAGTCATTACAATAAGGTACTAATTTATTATTATTATTATTATAATTTCTTTAAGGAGATGATTAATGTTTACTACTTGTTATAGACATTTAGCAACTGGTGCCTCTTATAGTGATTTGTCTGTTGCATTTCTAATGGGAAAATCGACTATAAGCAACTTGATAACAGATGTATGTACAGCTTTGTGGAAGAATCTTCGTCGTTTGCATATGCCAAAGCCAACGTCAGATTCTTTAATGGACATTGCTCAAGATTATTACTTGATGTGGGATGTTCCGCACTGCGTTGGATCGATAGACGTGCGTCACATAAGAATCAAAAAACCAGAACATTCAGGATCGCTTTATTACAACTATAAGAATTTTTTTTCAATAACGCTACAAGCAGTTGTAGATGCTCGGTATAAATTGTTGCCATTGATGTTGGCGGCTATGGGCATCAGCATGATGCTACTACGTTCCGACACAGTCAGCTATACAAAGCTCTAAAAAATAAAAATATCAAGTTGCCAGAAGATGATGAACTCTATGATAGTCGTACTGTTTCACCATACTTTTTCATTGGCGATGGCGCTTACCCATTATCCAGAAATCTTATCAAACCATATCCAGGTAAAGGATTATCGAAACATGAAAAATTGTTTAATAAAAGGATATCGAGAGCGAGAATGGCTGTAGAATGTGGATTTGGGCATTTATGCCAGAAGTTTAGAATATTTTACACGCCTATTCAGTATGAGCCGCCAAAAGCAATATTAATAGTGAAAGCTGCTTGCATTTTACATAATGTAATTATTGACCGTGAAAAGCCGAGCATTAAAGTATCACCTCAATTAATCGATGAATCCACAATTCTTGAAGGAGATGAACGGGAAACGAACGATGTCTTGACTGGTGATGGTCAAATAGTGAGACGTAAACTTATGCGATTCTTTTTGAAAAATCCCATCGTACAAAAATAGGACGATTTCATAAATAACAAATATATTGATCTACAAAATGAAGGTGTAAGTATACTTATACATATGTCAGAATAAGATAGTTTAACTTGTATTTTTTTCTAATTTATTACATAAGTTAATAAAAATTATTTTAAATTAACTTTAGGTAGAAGCCTAGACTTTGTTTGACAAACCCTGAAGGCTATGACGATTGTGAATTTGAGGATAATAAATAGTTTCTATGTCTAACTGTAAAGAATAAAAATCAAAGAAAATTTTAGATTGTTGAAATGCATGGTGTTTACACAAGATAACCTATGTCAAGCGGTTTACTATTTTAGTATTACAAAGTTTGAAGTTACGACTCCTTCGGAATATTTGTAAAAGAAAGTTTCCTACGTTTTATAAAATTATTTGTGCTTGTAGAAAGCTTTATCATAATTTATAATCCTACAAAATTTCAAAATATTACTTTATAAATTCGTGAATTAATTTTTGAAGGGACAACAATTTTCATATATTTTTATGATATTTTTGTAATGGTTTGGAATTTTGTAACAAAACGAAAATGGAAGAGGTCTTACCTATACAGCTCTTGATATGCAGAAATTACTTAATCGAATCTACGTTATGATTTTATTGCAAGTACAAAAATATTTAAAACTGGTTGACAGTTTTAGTATTTCCAAGGCTGTGTTTAGTATTTTAAGTCGAACACAGTCGGTGTACTAGACTTTCGTGTGTAAGTAAATAATCCGCAGGGGTTACTTTACTTTTTATTTGACCATCCTTTCTTTTTCTTAAGTCTTTTTCTTATTTGTAAAGTTTGAATAACAAAAAGTTTAAGCGTTTTTCCACTTTTCATAGTATTTCAGCATAAATATTTGCGTCGAATCTATTCTAATGTATCATTGAACGATGGGAGTTGTCGGTACGATTTTCGTTCTTATGTTGTAATATTGATCCCAACCAAGGGTGACTTATAAGATAGAAATAAAATATACGATAATTAAAACTTAAACTAACCAATTTTTTTTATTACTCTGGTTGCCGCATGCACGACAGTGTAATATACGTATTTCCCATTTATAATATTTTAAATGTCACTGCATATTTTGTTCTGTGTACAGCCATCTTATGTTATTTGATATTTAGAGTTGTAAATGTCGATAAAATTTAAAATAAGTTTTAAAGACATAGTATACGTTTTGAAAATATGTTTTCAAAAAACTTACTTTATTGCAAAAATGCGGCTTGAAAATTAAACCTAAAACCAGTTACAATAACGTATACTGCCTACTCAAACATAACATTCAAGTGGAAACAATGTTCAATATTTAATGACTCATTAAAGAGTTTTTCCTTACAAACAACCATTTGACGTATTATATACAACACTCATAGAGAATAGAGATCTACAATCGAGCAAATTTTTTTATTTCCTCAAATGAATAATTGATTCGTCACGCAGCTGAATGAAAAAAAAATATAATCACACAGCACATGCTCATAAATTACTCCAAAACCTCGTCCCAGCAGGCAACCGGCTTCTCCACATTCATCGAAATGCGCATGCCGGAAGTTATCGAGGACGTGAAGCTGTCGTCCATTATCAGATTTTGCATTGATAGCAATATAAATGTTTTTCAAGACCAAATCATACATTTTTTACACTAATTGCCGTTAAAATATATAAATAATCATATCATAAAAGAGTCTAATTTCACGATGTAGGAGGATGTAAATAGTTTGATTATGAATTTCGAAGACTTCAATAAACAAAATTGTTGTCTGTTCAAAGCAAAAATTCTAGTATGCATCTTTCACTTTCATTATTTACACTAACTTGAACAGCACTCGAGAAGTAAAATACCTAACTGTATAGCACAAATTATCTTCTCTAATCATTTTTGCCACTTAACCCCTTTGAAACAGAACATAACGATTACTGAATTCTTTCGATGGATTCTTTCGATGGACGTTAATGATGGTAGATACTTACTACATAGCTATTCATATAGTTATAATCTTGAAAACGTATACTTTATATATCCACTGAATCTGCAAAATAAAAGTGTACGGATTATTAAAATTAGGGACCAGGTCGAACAGCGAGTTGAGGTAAACAAGTATATCCGGAGTAAAGGCATATATACAAATAATCAGACCTAGCATAAACACTGTCACTGGTATGACAAGACAAATGTAACAAGATGAGGTAATTAAAGGCGATACTCAGCGCTCAGCAATAACACAACATCAACCATTAATTACAGTTCTAGTTGCTGTATTACCAATAATACGAGAATCCACACAGCGCACTTATAGAAAGAGGATTAAATTGATGAGATGCTTGAGCACCTGACGAATTTATTGAACAGATCTCAGTCATCAACGATGCACATCACACTGCAGCAATATCAGATGTCAAGTCAGCTAGCTGGATCAGCTTCCATTACCCACCGTCTTTACAGAACTTGATAACATACTAAAATAGGATGCAGCTGGTTCAGAAAGTGCAACACTATTATATCACAGGAGCCATAGATGTCGAGGTTGCTGCTTGAGGGCCCTCGAGCATTCGCTATAGTAAACTTTTATATATATAGTAAACGAGGATTTTTCCCGTACGGGAAGGGTTCCTTTCTGACGAGTTTTTGAAAAAACTACTGCATTTAGGGACTTGAAAAAAATATATGATATTGTTTGATATACGTAATTTGCGCGGAAGCGAGCTGAGACGTCTCCAAAAGCTAGAAAATTTTCAAAAAATCATTTCAAATTACCTTCCTGTAAACGCGCATTCTTGCTGCCATGGTAATGCAACAAATGCGAACGTTGACTTATATATATTATGATTTGACAGCTCCTGGAAAGGTAATTTTAAATTATTTTTTGTAAATTTTCGAGCTTTCGGAGACGCCCCAGCTCGCTTCCGCGCAAATTACGTATATCAAACAATATCATATATTTTTTTCAAGTCCCTAAGTGCAGTAGTTTTTTCAAAAACTCGTCGGAAAGGAACCCTTCCCGTATACGGGCAAAATCCTCGTTTACTATATATATAAAAGTTTACTATAGCGATATGCTCGAGGGCCCTTAAACTGACTATATATTAACATTGATATCGATCAGGAGTCTGGGATAAATTCATCAAAACTTAACACCTGCAATTTAAGATAGAATCAATTCCTGCAAAAATTTTCCAGAAAAAAATAGAAACTATCCCTCATTGCCAATGTGAGAACTTAGGAAAAATAATGAAAAGTAATGGCAAATGAAAGGTACCGAGCCATGCGAATAAATGGAAACGATTAAAGCAGCAATGATAACAAGAGAATAAAGATGATCGAAAAAAAGGCTTAACAGTGGAACCATTAGACACAGTAGAAATCACGGATTATGATCAGGCGCGGTTGAACTCAATATGATTTAGCATAAATCTGTGTATTTTTTTTATTTCATCATATGATCACATATAATTGAAACTATTTGCAGAACCTCAACGTAATCCTTGCACGGGTTCGCCAAGTGTAACAAGCGCCCCCCGACAGCCACCGCTGGTTCGAGAACCTGAAATTCATTCTTCCGGTGGTCTGATACACCGACCACGCTCCGAATGGTCTATCATATATATGACCTACGAGATCAGCGATACTGAAATTTGGCTCAAGAGTGCACTACAGGAGGGAGAGGAGAGCACTTCGCTTACGCAGCCGGTGCAAAAGTGTTACTGTCTCAGCGTTGTCAGGGTCAGTTATGGAAGGTTTGTAAACATTTTCATTTACTATTACTCTCTCATTTCTCCGTTAATTTCTTAACCTACTATTATTCATTCTTAACATACTCGTATATTTACTGACGACATCCTGCAATGGGAAGGACGGGAAATTAAAAATTGTTTAGAAGTTAATTTTCAATCATAATTATTTTGTTGAAAGAGCAATTTTGTCAGAAAAATAATATAACAATTACAAAGATCTCATTGAAATCTTCAAGATATGATATTTACATGTGCATAAACAATATATTAGGCTATAATTTAGAAATCAATGGAATTAATAAAAAGCATATATAACGCTAATGTAAAGTGGTCGTGGAGCTCCCGGAAGGCTACGTCTGGCGTGCAACAATGCATGTATATTTGCAGCTTGAAATAAACATACACTCAGTGGTAGTTGATTCTGGTGGAACGTTTTTGAAATCGTGCTTTCTGATTGGCTAGAATTTTTCAATCCGC
>UCOJ01002650.1:0-10298 GCA_900474305.1 Cecidostiba fungosa
TATATATATATATATATATATACACACGCACTTTAAAGCAAATAAAAGTTAACGAATTAAAAATATTTGTTTAGAAAGTACATAAATATGTTTGTTAATTAATTTTCTTTGCTGGTTTTAATAAATAAATAAATAATTGATCTCCAGCTTCAATTATTAGAACCACTAGATTACTTGTATAATCCTTATAGGATCTTTTGAAAAACGAAGTAAATATAGGTCTGATTACATATCCTCGATCGGTTCCTACGAATAGTAGCACAACTCAAAAAAGACCTATTTTAATGTACCATTTTCAGAGCACTATAGAATAAAATAAGTTTGTCCAAGGCCTGATGAACGTAATTATGCGAATTATGAATCAAGTTATTAGGTTCTAATCGCATTTATCTTACTCTTATGTTTTAAAAATAACAAATTATAAAATAGGCCTTTTTTGAATTCTGCTAGTCTTTGTAATTCAAAGAACTCTGTGAAAAATAAACACTTTCTTTATCATTTATTTAAATTATTCTAATAGTATTATATAGCTGTATTAATTTATTCTAATAGTTTTTGTACTCGAGATTTGATGGGGTTAACGGGATGCTTCTTAATTTTTTTAAGACTTTAATGCTATCCTCAGTGGGACGATGACAGGCATTGTCAGAGCATATTTTAGGTCTGTGTAAATCTGTTTGATTTAATAGCACGTTAGCTGTCGACTTATCCAGTTCCTAAAACCTTTCCGGCACAGAGATTTGTTCTAACGGAACTTTATCTCAACGAAGACGCATTAAGTGAGCACTATGTAACGATTATAGTTCAAACGAATGACACGTAGTTCTAAAGTGTTATATACGGTGATAAAACTCTTTATTCTAGTTTATAGTTGGAGAAAATTGACTACTTTGTTGATCAAATATGTGATTATTATTTTATTTTGCGTTATTCGTTTGTTCTTTAATAATAAATACATTTATAGGATAGTAAAATTATACATTATTAATCAAAAATACACGGTAAAATGACAATCGTTTTGAATGAATTTATGTCGTATGAAAACTTTATTATTTATTATTTTGAATATACCGCAATGTTGTTGTTTGTTCAGTTTTTTAATAATGATATTCATAATTGGAAACAGTGTAAAATTTTAAGATTTTCAATTTAGAACCCTATTAATAGAATGTTAATTAAATTAGAGATTATAAAAAAACTTGCGTAGAAAGTATCGACAAAGTATATAGCACGCGAACGATATCTGGCGAACAATAAGAGAAACTTACAACTCGCGCTCAGCAGGTATGCACAACTTTTGCCGGCAACATAAGCCTGAAAACAGTAGTCGGTAAAGAAGATATTCTGATATTAATTATTTTGCATTTATATTTTCTTAATTATGCGTTAATTATTATGAAATATGACGAATCATTTAAATATACCAATAATCTGTTTAAGATTAACTGTATTTCTGTACTATAACAAATCGTAGTTAATCGTGCAACCTTAGGAAGAAGAAACTTCACGGAATTCCCAATAGATGGCAACAATATCGTAAGGATATTGTAAAATACATTCTTGTATGATTGGTAAAAACTAAAAATATTCGTAATACTGAATAATATCACCATGTTAATTAATAACAATGGCATCTTTATATTTCTATTCATTAAACGTTCGGCACTACGAAACATATCGTAGAAAGCATATGTATATGTACGTAAGTTGAAACGGAGAATTTTCAATTTGAATAACACCAAAGTCTAGTGAAAAGCTTACATAAATAATTAATGGCCAGTAAGTGAAAAAGAAAAGAAATTGGCGTGTATATATCGACATTAAATAAACACTTGTACCAATGAAGCATCTTGAATGATCTGGAAAGCTGATCCGGATTCGTGATATGTCATCGCGAGAAAGTCGCGTCGTCGAAGAGAGTAACAGTAGAAGCAGTAGCTCGTTAATGCAGCCGCGCAACGTTTAATTAGGCATTAGCAGCGCTCGTCCCGCGCTTATATTCTCCTGTGGATAACCCACGTTGCGGAATTGCAATTTTGTGCCCTTCTCCGTTGGTTACTTATGGCTCGTTACGTGTACCAGCCTCATCTGACTCATCATCCATTCATCAGCGCGAAAAAATGCCGAAAGTGGCCGTCGATTTTTGCCGTAAATTATTCAGATTTATTCCGCCTATGGGCTTTTGTCGAGGGTATTGTGAATCGCCAGCGTTGTTGCAAATTGCAGCTTGGACCGCGCAAGTTGCGGTAGCCGCTGCGAGTCTATCCGAAGGTGGAACAACCGGCTACCGGTTGATTGAAAAAAAAATCTGGTCTTTCGTTTTCCGTTTGTTGCCGCGACTGCTATATAGAGTTGCGGTAACCGATTTCATATCTTTTTCTCTGGGCTATAATAGCGGTATCGGTAATTCGATAAAGTCTTTGCATAATTTTTTTCTAACGATTTGAGTGTCTGGATATAGTTGCGCAACAGTTTAGATGTCACAAATAATTTTATGCCCGTCTCGTTTGCGATCCATATAGCCATGGGTCGGATTGAGCTTGAGGTATTTGGCGTGACCGATTTGAAATTTAAATTTTGTTTTTCAGAATCGATCTAATTAATTCATACTGCTTTTTCATTATTTAAAAGATGGATCTGAGACCATTTTTTTAATAAATTCCTTTCTTATCAACGACACAATCTGCAGTATAATATTTTGAACACGTTTTATTATGACACAATATATATCTAATAGAATATATTTTATTTAATAAACAGCAAAAAATAATATTTTATTGTTTCGTCCTAATAATTGGCAAATACATAATCAATAATAAAACTTAACTAATTTCGTGATAATATAAGTACGATTCACATCAACATAATAAACATTATCGTATTTTTTTACAGCACGCATGTAAATCATACCCTACTATGATTATCGCAATCGCACCGACAAGCGAATCAAATCATTCTGCGGCTCCTCCTTTTTTCCATCAACTAATCCTGGTTAAATCCACAGAACGCAAAAACTCTGGAAAAACCAGTCTAATGATCTACCGCGTAAATCGTATATAGCATCAACGACGCGAGACGTTGCACTTGCAGCTTCGAGAGCTCGCTAATTCGAAAATTTCCATCTGCTGCCTTGCCCCTCACAATCATAATATATCAGCAACAAAAGCAACGGTACACACATATAGGCGTGAACGCAAATCGATTCAGAGGCTCGAGCGTCCAGTGGAAACGAGAAAGTCCCCGTATTTTCCAGTGGGATAACCCCTGCATGGGCTGGTGTGCATTATATGCGCGCATTACATTACGCCAGCGCTAGGTACACGCCCGCGCGCGAGCGCGTATTGTTGCGTAAAATAATAACAGACTGAGCTAGTTCGCAGTGTTATCGCTCGCGGAACAGCGTTAAAATTGTAATTTTCCAAGCTGCGCGCGATGATATCCTATGTCTGTATCTTTGTGAACTGTGCGTTGCGCGCCGAGGATGTATATAATTGGTCGGTGCACCAACGTAGTGTACAAGACTCTTTTTCCCCGGAAAAGTCGTGCGCGTAACGAAGCCGTTGTTGTTAGGTTTGAGAATATTCGTGGAAAAATTGAGTCATAGATTATGAGCTATTTTAATGAACCAGGTGACAAAATATTCAGATGTCTATTATGCAAAAATCCAACGAGGAATGCGCGTATGTTTCTTGTTACATGATTGTGATCTTTGTGTAAAACTTTCATATATTCGTCGTTAAATAGAAACTAGTCGAATTATCGCAATCAACAGGATCGATCTGAAAAAATGTGTAGATGTAATTGTGGCCGTCAATTTTACATAACCATTATCTCACGTTTCTGCGGTGTATTATAAACCGTAAACGCGTATACGTCTGACCAGTTCCGGTTATGCTCCACTTCCTTAAACAGACACACTCCGGTTTACCAGGCTCCGCGCGAGATAATTCTCAGAGCCGCAGCTTCGAATGCTTACGTAAAGGCTAGCACAAAGCCGAAAACCCTCTACAATTCGGTACCCAACCTCCCAACAATCAATCCCCATCAGTCTTCCCCGACTGCACCTGCGGAGTCTAACCGTCTTACAAAACCGCAGCCATCATCCATTCGCGAAGCCCTATATATGTATACCTTTCTCGCTGTACTATAGCTATATAGACAGTGCAGGGGAGGGCGACGCGTGAAAAAAATAGGCGCGCGCGGGGCCGTTTGGCTTTTGAGCCACTTTCACTTTTCCATTCCGCATTGACTCTCTGCGCGGTGACCCCGGGCATCCGAGCCGCGCACGTTCGTGTATTTGTATGTATACATACCTGCTCGCACACCGGCCCTTGGGTATATACAGTGTACTACTCGCAGAAGTCATCCTCGTCGTCGTGCAATTCGCGTAATTATAGCAGTTGCATCAACGATTCGTGACTCTCAGCGAAATTTCTCTGTATAGCGTAAGGAGGAGACAGGAATAGGAGAAATAAGAGGGGAAAAGGTGATAGGTTGGAAGGGATTTGATGTCTTATGCAGAATTTCTGAATGGCTGTGAAAAAGTTACCGTGGAGACCGGAGACTGTATGCAACTTGGCACAATTGAATTTTTAATTGAGCTGTACTGTGTGCGTATGTGGCAACCTTGATCTTCTGATTCGAAGCAATGTAGATTAAAAAATTCAGGTGTTACGCTACATTCTGTAAGGTTTCGTCGCATTTGATTTCAATGTCAAATTTATTTTTAGATTTTGATCAGTTGACCAATATTTCATTACAAACTTAGATTCAATGAATTCGAACCTTTCTCTTACCCGTTTGTAATGAATTGGATTCCTTACACTTTTTGTGGATACTAGTAATAGTGATTGTATTCCAATACAATAAATATTTTCTAAAAGTCACATAAACAAATTTAATTATTGATCTTATTTTCTTAATAAAGCTACTTATAATCTCTGAATTATTTTCAAAAGTTCAACAATAACAAGTTTATCCTTATGGACTTTCGATATATATTTCCCATAAGTACATGTTTTACATTTGCGCTGCAGGCACAGAGACAGTCGTAAGGCCGTTTTACGTTATAAATGCGCGCGCGCGAGTGGACCTTGAAATTGAGGCATGTGGTTTAACTTGAGACAGGTGATTGCCTTGCGCAAGTTATTTGGGTAAAAGAAAATTAAAGAAAAAAAGAAAGCGTCAACGATGAAGGATATGGAACTTATAAGGGAACCCGTGTAATTCCGTATCGCTGTCACCTGGACGGAATCTCTGACGTGACTACGAATCAAGCTTCTATCGCGTTTGAACGAAATGTCTTGAAAGGTTTTCACTTTCTTTATGAGAGCTTACAATTTTGAATATAAATTATATGTATTTTCAAAGATCTTTGCACGGAGAAAAAGGATCCGTTACTCTGTCGATGTCTATAAGCGTATGGAATCAGTCGTAGTAGCACCAAGCCACAGTAGCCGTAAGATAGGTGGCGCATAGGCATTTTTCCATTTCCCTCATCAAAATCTGCGCGCAGAATGTATATATACAGGCGTGACACCTATGCTTGGGCCACTCATGCTATAACTGCTCTAGTTAACTTTAACTATACTGATCAGGCTTCTGCAAATATCTACTGGATTACTACTACGTGAACTACGTAATTAAATTACGGCCTTGTTGGGGATTGTGAAAATCTTTCAGAAAGGAGACTTGCTATACTCCAATATTTAGCTGCTTATATAAGGACTTGGACTCGTTATTTTTATGCAATGTTGATAATAAGAAAAGTTAAGATCAACCTTTTATATCGCTTTCAAATACTTTATATAATCGCATACATTCATAATCACTAGATCGATCCTATACCTATACGATGATGGCCATAAATTTTAGTTGAAAAATTTATATCTCAAAGAAAACATAAAAGTTTAGAAAGAAAGTTTTTATATAATGCATTGTCGTCTTGTGTTACAGATGAAGATGTTGTTAATTGTTTTCTATTCTGCCTGTTTATAGTGCAATTACAATTGTGCAGCACGTATAGTGAAAAGAATATTTGGCGAACGCGCGAATTTTCTCTTTTTCGCTAGCAATTTCTAGAAAATTTCCAAAGAAGAAGAAAAAAGGATCGTCTTCATTCTGAATGACTAATAAAGACCGGACATTTCCACATGAGTATTAGAAGCACGGATGCCCTGGTGGTGTCATCGCCACAGTACATCAAACACGTTCATTTATTCTGAATACAACAGGCGAAACTTCGCACGAGCAAAGAATTACTTTCCCTGAAAGAGAATTTACGAGGCTTGTATGTATGCATAGTGGAAGACAATACGTCTGGAAGGCATACAGTACTATTGAATGAAATTTCGTGGCAAATACGCATCAGACAAAGATTGCAGATATCTTAGATATTTTAATATATTTATTTGTCTAAAAAAGGGATAGAATTCTTTATTTAAAATTTTAAGAAGCTAGCGGTAGCTATCAATTAAACGCGGTTCATCGTTGTTAGATAAATTTGAAACAATTATTTCAACTTTCGCAATGGAACGTCCAATTTCAAGTAGTGCAGCAGAGCACTGGTCTGCGTATATAGCGAGCGCCTGATGAAAAACTTTCATCAGCATTTCAGAAAATGAGCTCGTCAGTAAACCAATTTCCTTTTACATTTTCCAGAAGTAAATTTCACAATCAGCTCCATTTCGAATTGAAAAAGCGAAACCTTTTTCCTCTAAAAGTCGATCAAACCGGCGCGTAAATTTTGCTTGCATTTCTCTCCAAGTAAAGAAAATCGCGCCATTCAGTTTCACAACAACAAAAGAAAGCAAAGGTCAAGTTGTCACAAAGCCAGCAAAACAGCGTTCAATCTGTATCTCGAGAAATAATAAAATAGCCGACAAAAATTCCGTAAACGGCATTCCTAATAAAAATCAGAGAAAGCAGTGGTAGCACTATATACCTCGAGTCAACGTCCCTCCGGTCGCATTTTCCAGAAAAAGCCCATTGCGCAATGGGCGCCAGACCAACAACAACGGCAGTATATAGTAGTACCTATAAGAAAAAGCCAGCCTCTTACACCTGCGTACATATACTCTCGCGTGTACAACAAGATTTATGCCGCGCGTGCGATTAAAAATAGTTCGCACTATGGGCGAGCGCGCGTATATTTTCAAAGTCGCGCTACAATGCTTGCGAGTATGCGCGCGCGCGAAGGTATAAGGTGAGGCGATAGGCGCGAGAGAGCCGGTGCGCGCAGGATCGTGCTGCGCGCGAAGTGGTGGTCGGGCCCATGGGCGGGCCCCCCTACAGCCGGCCGCTCCCGATGGGGACCTATATAAGTCTGACTCTGCGCAGCGTAAGGCGATCTTTATAAACACAATCGCCATCGCCTCTCCTCGACGACGAGCCACTCGACACGCGACACGACGATGCGTCTAATAGTGAGTCTACTTCGATGACAGAGTTGCCGATTATCTATGGGGTTTTTGCTTTCGATATTGCGCGTTGCTGGCTTTTCGGTGCTCGTGCTTTCGTTTGGTTTTATAAAACGGTGTTTGTTGTGGTGACATCAAGTGTTAAGTGCTACGATGATACTTTTACGTCAACATTTATTTTGTTGATCTTTCATACAAGAGTGATTTATAGGAGGTCTACTTTTAAGGGGAGAGTACACTGAAAATTTGGTATCAATTGTTTAAAAAAAAATTTACTATATTATTTAATATTTTTTTGCATTTGGAAAAAATCAATAACAAATTTTTATCATATATTTTGAAAAATTCTCATTTTTCTCTCTAAAGTTACCTACATTTATTGAAATTAATCAACCTAAAGTCAATGAAAATGTAACCCATTCAAATTATCTTGAAAATCTAAGAAAATTTGTAAGCAGTACTCAAAATAAATTTTCAGCTTTAGTGTATACTCCCTTTATATTTTTAAATTTTATTGAACGTGTTATATTATGCATTTAATATTCGTTAATGATTGCAGTAATAAAATAAATTACAATATTCAAAATTTCATCAAAATATATGAAAACGAAATTTGCTTTAGGTCAATGTTTCTGTAATTATTATTTAATTTATTTGTTAATACATTTTGCAAAAAAAGAATTGGTATTTTTATTTTCATATTAATTATATTTAAAAAATCCAAATTCTTTAATTTTAACTGAAATTAATTAATTTATATACATATGTTTAAAAAATCAATTAAGGGTAAATATTTCATCATGCATTGTCTCAATTATTAAAATCAAAATGCCTTCAAATCGACAAACTACCCTGTTTATTACCAAATGACTGACGATAACTCAAGCGTTTAATCCACATACGAATTCCTACAAAGGCCGTTCATTATATCGGAATTTAATCAATTGATCACAGCGTTGTCGTGGTAATGTATCTATTATGAAAGGCGTGGGTCAAATTCTTAAGCACTGGTTATTCAGACATTATCAAAACTGACCATTATACGCACGCTAATCATAATCTCAAACGTACTCGTTGACGCAATAGCTTTCGAAAGTTACCACAATGTATCTGCTTATTAAGGGATGATGATTTTTTTGTTTAGCTTTTAACAGCCAGTCTCTGCATTGGTGTGACGTTGGCCCAATATGCCCCGTCGACGACACCGGTGTTGATTTTGAAACAAATAAACAGGTGAGAGCCAGACACAGATAACTGCATGCTATACGTAATTACGGTGCAGGGATTGTTTTGCCATTGTTGAACAGTGGGACAATAGGCGAAATTACGTGGCCAATCATATTACTAGACATGGTCGAATCGTAAACTACTCGAATTGCATAACTGGTTCAACTATTGTATCAGGTGGTAGTTATGAGAATGAATGAGTTTGTTGATTGATTTTGCAAAATGTTGAGTGCTTTTTAAATTGTTTAATAATTAATAATTGATACATGTGCAATTTAAATCGTTTGCGTAGTAGTGTCTGAGCTAAATACATACAAAAGTTTAAAATAGGTTTTAGTAAAATATAAAATAAAATAATTAACTTTTGTGTCAACAAAATTCTTTATTTTAAAAGTCTGGTTTCTTGTAAACTCGTAAACGCATAGCTGATTACATACATTTACCGAGACATTTAGATTTAGTAGTAATAGAAAGTTTTTTTTAACTCTTGCTTCATCTTTTATATGTATAGCTTGAACCACGTTAACCTTCGCCAATGTGACCAATAATAATATATTTCCAATAATACAGGATGCAACCTTGAATGATGCTGATTAAATATTATCAACTTTTACAATTCGTACTTTTCATCTCTTAGTTACTATTAATTTGTTGATCGTCTTTTTTAATCTTAATAAAATTATCGACTTGTTTTTCTATGAACTTCATGAATATATTACAGATTTAGCTGCGAAAAATTCAATTTCTTTCATTAACAACTATACTAAGTCTTAAAATCTTCCACAAATTATCTCGCGCTATTTATTCATTTCTCCATATTTCAATGCCATTTCACAGGCACAACGAGGACGGTAGCTACAGTTACGGTTACGAAGCAGCCGACGGCAGTTACAAGATTGAATCCAAGTACCCAACCGGTGAGGTCTACGGCAAGTACGGCTTCGTTGACGACACGGGCAGCGTCCGTGAGGTAGAATACGGAGCGTCCCGACGTGGTTTCGAGCCCACTGGTACCGGAATCAACGTGCCACCTCCGACTCTTCACGGAAATTCCCTTGCAGGTGGCAAGGACGACCCAGAGGATGACGGTCAGTACCGCGAGGACCCATCCGTCTACTACACCGACCCGAGATTCACCAACGGCGAGAGGTACGACCCGGTACCGAAGAACAGGTACCCCGTCATCCAGAACCATCAAGTTCATCGGCCGGCACCATACAATCCATTACCCAGGTAAGACTTTCGATTTTCATTTTTTGTTGGGCTTCGAGTGTAAATATCGTCGGGTGACGTTTATTGTAGAAGTTATGACTCTTTACGATCAGCGAGCTGAGAAATTGTTTCAGGAAGTTCAACGGTAGATGCAATTGAACTTCTTCGTTCTTTTCTTTATGTTAAATTTTATTGCCTCCAATTCTAAACTAGGTATTTGTGTTTATTATGGATTTTTCTAATTGTTAAAAGCTGTGTTCCGTGACTTGATTTATGTTGCGCAGAAAATAAGCAGGTGTTTATTATGGTAGAAGTAATTATGAAGATATAGATCGGAAATAAATTTGTTTGCACTAATTGAAAATCATATATACTTTCTGATCAGTGTGATCAGTACCAATCAATTTACATAAGAAGCAAAACCGTTTTATAAAAGTAAAG
>UCOJ01002651.1:0-10263 GCA_900474305.1 Cecidostiba fungosa
CACACACACACACACACACACACACACACACACACACACACACACACATACATACAAATGTGCCAAACAAAGGGACTTCGATAGTTCAAAATGCGCTCAAAAGGCACCGTACGATGTAGGATACGTCATTACTGTTTATGTAAATATCTGTGCAATTGTATAGAAAAGAGAACTGTAAAGTTATTATATATTATAGTGTTAATTTTCGTGAAAAACTACGAGTAGTGCGAACTCTTCAAATGAATCTCGGAGTGAATTCCGTATGCTTGATATTTGTTATATAAATATATAAAGTTACTACGAAATTCATTACGACACAATATAAATTAATGTATCTGTTATTTGCTCTTATACATATTTTGTAGTAAATTTTAAGAAAATAAATAATTTATACAAGTACTTGTTATATTTCGATTATTTACAGTATAAACTGAGTTAGAAGAAATAATGTGGTCATTAGAAATTGCGTAAAAATAATGGATTATAGCGATTGAAGAGTTCGCCAGAACTCCAGCTATAGTTATATATTATTATAACGTTATTATAATTGTGATGCTCTTCACCGTTTATTGATTATGGTTATAGTTTTAAGAAATTAAAATGTGTAAATTAAATATATAATTGTATTAATTTAATGTGTAACACAAGCGTTCATTAAAAAAGTTATAAAAAGGTTGTATATATTACATATACATAATTATATAATACGCACATATTAAAACTGGTCTATCGATGCGTTAAAAAAATGTATAAAAAGGAAAGACGATAAATTACGAACTGTTTCATTAAGTGCAACTTAAGCTCGCCGCTGTTAAAAATATTTAATTTTTTTTGCGGAAAAAGAATATAAAATAAATTGTCAATCTCATTGTTGGCGAAATCGTTAAATTTCCAAAACCATAATGAAAAATTAGGCTTATTATACGATAAAAGCATGCCAGAAAACTATAGTTGTATAAGAATGATAAAATTGGATTATTTTTTAAATTCGTCGCCGTGTCTTCCTTATATTGTCTTATACATTGTTGTCGCGATATTGAATGACGCGTGAGTAGCAATAACGGCGAATCGATTGTAATTCAAAACCATCTGCAAAAACAGTGAAAAATAATGCGATGATACATATGTAGATAGCAGTATCGTCTGAGTTTATGCAGTGAGGCGCGGGCGAAAGGTTGTACAGTTGAGGGCAAGCCTTGAGTCAGATGGACTGCGCTTTTTACCCTTAAGATCTAAAGCACACATGCTGCGCATGCATTATTTCCGCGTTAAAAACCGTTAAAAAATTATTAACGAACGCTTGATAAATAAATAAATAAAATAAAAGGTGTGAGTGAGTGAGTGAGTGAATGAATGAATAAACGGGAGTAAACGGAGAAGTGATTCTGCGAGTGAATCCCGCGAGACGTTCCTTATTCTAATCCATAGTAAGTGGCGGATTCAATATATTATACATATATTGTGTATTTTGTTGTGTATAAATTATGGTTTTTAGACTATTATTATAAATAAAAGTATTATTTTTAAAGTGATAGGTATATAACGTGAAATCTATTAAATTTTTAACGTATAATTTGCGGAAATATGTTAACGCATAAAAATTTTAATGCTCCAGAAAAATTTTGCAATATCGCCAGTGTATAGCAAGAATAACAGAACATCAGCTTAAATCTAATTAATATAAATAAATTAAACATAGCGTAGTATTAATTTGCGTCTCGGAATTGAATCGACAGACAAACATGGCATTTGCAGGGTGACAAAAAAGCAATGACGACGCGATATGATATGTATCATCGTTTAGCGCGCATACCGATTGTTGTTTTCGAAATATATACATAAGCAAGTTGTTTTTAAGATGAAAGAATAATGATGCGAGTAATTTAAAAAGCGTTATGTTGTTATATACATATATGAGCGCGTGGGCGAGAAACGCGCGGTTCATTTTCGAGACACGACAATTCTCGCTAGAGACAGAATGTTTACTTATTAGGGGGGGGGGATGCGTTATTGATTAATTCAATAATTATTATACGAGAATATCCGACCGCAAGAAACCGTGCCGATGTTTCACGTTTCACCACCTCTACATTCTGTTACGAATTTCCTTGAATAAAGGTTACTAATAACATTTAAATATACTTATATAAATACTGTTCCTCAATGTTCACTTATCTCTTCTGTACAATTCTACTACTAATTTCTAATCGTACGCACATAACCAAAGCGCATCTTCTATTATACTGTCGTTTCTATTATTGCTTCCTTCTAGAGGAATCGCTATAATAAAATATTTTGAGTTATAAGCAAAGACAGGTTAGAAATTTGTTTTTAGACGTTTGAAGTCCCAAATCTAGTGATTTTAGAAAATATCCGTATTCTGCATAATTTTCAAATGCGAGCGCTTTGTGCTTGATTTTTCACGTAGTATACATGTATTTTTTTAAAAATGTTGTTACACAAGATTATCTCAGCGAGATTAGCATAGATTGCGGTCAAAATGATATGGAAGCTCTCATCATATACTATGGTGACCGACTAAATTTTAGCATTATCCCGCGCATATATACAAATGCGGCCACTTTAAAAAAAATTGGCTGTAACTTAAATTCTAAGCATTGCATAAAAAAAGTTAAATGGTAAAGTTGTAGATCTTTGAAAAATAATACCACTTTTTCCCATTGACATCTATTTATGAAAAGCTATATAACTGCCCAAAAACGAATTTTAACATCGAAAAAAATCCTATATGCATTTTACATGAAAATGTTAAATGTAAAATAGTTGTATATATTTTAAAAACACAGCTGTCTTACGAACATAAGAATATAATCACCAATTGATTGCTTGACGGTAACGCGACCATCTGGCAATCCAGTGAGCGCGTAGCGCGAGCGTCAGCGGTCGTGCCTGATATGACACGCAAAATGCGGCCGTAAGGCCGCGCGTATTGCGCGCTGGTTTTAATCCTAAAAAATAGGGGGCCGTGGGTTCGAATCCCATCATCGTGATCCAATTTTTTCGAATCCGATATGGTAGGTGTGATGAGCCTTTCGACCCGTCGACCGAAGGATGAACCATCCCTGATGAAAACTTTCGAACGCTAAAATTCATCTAGAAACACAATACCATATTGGTAAGCTAGGCGCTCAAGCGGTCATCGTGGGTTCGATTCCCGTCGAATCTCGAAGATTTTTTCAAAAAGATTTTTCTTCGAGATTTTCGCCGACAAAAGTACTCCGACTGCGGGATTGTGTTTGATATAGGATGTATGTGCCCCAATACAGCTGCCGAAAATGTCTGAGACGTCAGTGTGTGCATGGGTTTCGCTCGACCGGCATCGCACAACCTAACAGAAAGGCAGCGAATATAGACGCCTACTAACGTCATCACGCTGTCGATTACTCAAATTACCGACTATTAATGGCAATACACATAGTGGTGCCACAAACACAAAAAGAAAGAAAGATAACCTTATATTATTCTTATAACTAATAAGTATAGCTAATACAGCCATCCTATATATCTATTAGCCGCCTGTGTGTATACCTTGTATATGTACCATTTACTAAATAATTATTTATTATAGATTTAGGTTGTAGTTGTTATATTTTTGTAGTAATTATACTAAAAAAAAAAAAAATACTTATACTGAACTCGTTATCACATAAAGTATTACCGTGACCTAAGTAGTCCTTTTTTGCACCATGTTTATCACACTCGCTACGCTCGTGCGCTAACCTCACGGTGCAAAACAGGACTGCTTATGACACGGATAGGCGTGACAGCGGGCCTAGGTAGGCTGTGCTACAAAATTCTATACGATATTCGTGACCTAAGTAACACTTCTGCACGGCGTAATTACCTCACGCCGTGCGAAAAAGTGCTACTTAGGTCACTTGTATCGTAATGTACTATAAAGTAAACTTTAACGGTGACATTTCAACCATAAAAACGTATTTGCTTTCATAGTGGTTTAGTATATTTCATAGTAGTTTAGTTTTATAGTACTCTGAAAACAAAAATAATAAAATAACTGTCAATGCTACTGATTGACATTGATAATTACAGTAAAAAAGTTCTTTCGTTATAGTAAATTTTCCTTTTGTCATGTATTAATCCAATATTTAAAAAATTACATCATTTAAATTTGGCGCGACAAGTTGGCAGAAGTGTGCTGATACTCCTGTGACGTCAGAACCGTCACTAACCGGTATATGCTCGATTAAGGTACTAACCCGTACTAGCGATTATGGAGGTTAGAGTACCTAATACCTATACATTGTATATAACGCGATGATAAACGCGTATATAGCAGTCGTTAAGCAGCTTATCAATTCATCCGTTGTTTGTAAGTTGCAGCATTGATAAGATGAATGTTAATTTGTTCAGTCGAGAATCAAAAGTGGAATCATAAACAAGGCAGGTTTTTTTCTGAAAAAATTATCAGCTATTTTAATAAATCAAAAGAGTGCAAATTTGTTCGTTATAAATTTGTGTGATTGATTGCCTAGGTGTACAATGTTAATTTTGGAAGATTTAGATTATAAATATAGCTAGTCATCATGCTTACAGCACTAATTTTTTGGAAATCAAAGAGAAAGACAGTAGGTACATACTGTAAGTAAGTGGTAAAGATAAAGTTATCATTAGTATCTTAATCATATTCACATTTGCATTTTAAGTCCAGTGAAAAATTAGCTCTTGTACCATGTAGGACATCGTAAATCCATACACAAACTTTTGCTGCTTATTTATTTATTTAGTAAAATGGAAGAGAAGTGGTACAACTTAAGTCAGTTGAATATTCAAGAGTATCATCGGACTGCTTACTATGTTGTCATTAAGGAAACTATTTTAAGCCGTTTAAAAGGCAAATGTACTGCAAACATTGGCAAAGTCATTCCAGGCATGCTAGTAGAGGCAATTGGAAATGAGAACAACGAAGCATTGAGGGTGAAACTTTATTATAGTACAACTGACGATGAAATCTGGCACCAAACAGAATGGAGATGCCATCCAATCGATCTATTATCTGTATCACCATTAATTTGGCGACTTTTGTGCTCTGTATCAAGTTTGCAAGAAAGGGTACGCTTAGCAAATAATAAACAGCTCTGCAAGAATGTTGAAGACATCAGACCAAATAGCCAAGTTTGGTATTGTCAAGATTCTAGTGATCCTGTAACATATTTAGCAAATGTTAAATTTGTTGGTCCTGTACCAGAGCTAGGAGATGGATATTATTTTGGCTTAGACCTTTTAGTAAGATTTTTTTTTTCATTGATATTTTATATACAAAAAGAATTTTGCTCATTGGCATCATTTCACAGGATAATCCAGATATTTGTAAATCATCACCATTGACTACCACCTACTTTAGAACGTACAATTCACCGGGAACTTTTGCAACAATCAGCAACATAGAACCAAAAAAGACTGATGCTTTAGAAGCTATTAAAAACTTTGAAAAAAGTATTTACTATTTTTACAAGTACTAATTTTAGCTACACATATCTTTTACCTCAGTTTTAATATTTGTACTCATTTTTTAAATAGATTTTTTATCCAATGATATACTACAGCCTAAGACAACCGTTAATTTTTTCATTAAAAATAATAGAGGTACTGGTAACAATGCTGACAACAAAAGAAATGTGGTGTCTTCACAAAAAGATAAATACTCATTTCTGGCAGATAATGACAATAACAATCAAGCAACTGGCTTTCAACAAGCAGCTACTGTCAATTTAGGGAAAAGTTTGCCATGTGAAGAGATTAATGAAAACAAAAAATTGTACAGGAATTTAAAGAGTTTTGATCCTTTAAATTCTGGTAATAATATTTTTTTAAATTAAACTTCAATTCTAATTTAAAATTAAAAGATTGCGATATATTAATAAGAAAAGCTTTTTAGATAAATTTGTACATGTCTTGGGTGGGATAATAATAACCTGGTAGACAGTTTAAAATTAGACAGTGAAGTTGCAGGGAGCTCTTAAGGCTACAAGCAATACTCTATAAATTGGTTGATTTTTTAAATTTCTCTATGAAATGGCTACATTTTTGCATGATATACCAGTGTTTGCTTTAGAACATAAGTGGAGCAGTGATAATATTTTAAACGTACAAAGTAAATTTAAACTTGAAAGCAGTCAGTGCAAATTTAAAATTTAACAAATGTATTATTTTAAATAAAATTATTACTTCATGTGATTTCTGTGCAGACGATGAAGTGGATGAAGTGGATAAACATCCTAAGAATATTCAACAACCTCTCAATACTGGTGATTTGAGTGTTGGTTCAAGTGTCAAAGTTCTTGTAGATAACGATGCACATTATGGTGTAATACGTTGGATAGGATCACGTAGTAACTCAAACTCAGAGAAATTAATGGCAGCCATTGAACTGGTAATACTTATTGTTATTTTTTTGTTAGATCTAACTGAAACTCTCACTAATAATTCTCTACTCTACATTCAGGATGGTATTCATCCATTGGCTACTGATGGCACTCACGAAGATGTAAGATACTTTCACTGCAGTCAACAAAAAGCTTGGTTTACTAATCTAAAAGATTGTCATCAATATGATATGGCAGTAAGTAGGTTTATATTGTATGTATACTTATTTTGATCATATATTGATAATTTTACATATATATGTATATACACATTTAAGGCAAGTAGCTGCTATTACAATACAAAAGCATCGCATGATTCTAAATTCTTTCAAAGTTTAAACGCAAGCGAAACTGTACCTCCTATATCTGTGAAAGGAGATCTTAAGGAAATATGTGGACAATACCGAGGTATACAGGGCCATCACAATTCTTGTTATTTAGATGCTACACTTTTTAGCATGTTTGCGTTTACGTGTGTATTTGATAGTCTTTTGTTTAGGTGAGTCCGTTTTTGCACATTTTTAGCTAATATTCATATTTTTTAATCACTAATGATGTCTAATATTCAGACCACCTTATGAGAAAGAATGTCCACAATATGAAGAAGTTCAAAGGGTTCTGCGGGAAGAAATTGTGAATCCTCTTAGAAAAGAGTTATTTGTAAAGGCTGATCGTGTTATGACGTTAAGAACTTTTTTAGAAAAATTATCTTCTGTTTCGGGTTTAACCAGTGAAGAAAAAGGTTGACAATAAAATTATTTATTTTGAACAATAAATTTATGCAAAAAATGAATTATTGATAAAATTTGTTTTACTGTAGATCCAGAAGAATTTTTGACGTCATTAGTAGCTCAAACATTAAATGCTGAACCATTTCTAAAGTTAAGCTCTGGGCAAGATGCCTATCACTATCAACTTTTTGTAGAAAAAGATGATAAGCTTACTTTGCCTACAGTACAGCAACTACTTGAACAAAGTTTTTTTACCAGCAATATTAGATTAAAAGAGGTCCCTGCATGCCTAATTTTACAGATGCCACGTTTTGGAAAATCTTACAAAATGTATTCTAAAATACAACCAACATTGCTACTTGATGTAACTGACATTATAGAAGATTGTAAGTACCAATGCTCAAAAAATATAAGCTGCTCCTGTGCTCTGTCAAAAGTTTCAAGTCAGAGAAAAAATGAGTTATTTCACACAACTTTATGATAAATATTATTACAGCTCCAAGACAATGCACAGTTTGTGGTAAGCTGGCAAAATTTGAATGTAAAGAGTGTTATGGAGAATGTGGCGAAGGATTAGAGAGTATAGCTTTCTGCAAAGGATGTCTTGAAAAAGTATTTCAAACATGTTATGTTTGTTATGCTATCTATTTAATAAACTTTGATTTTAAACTTAATTTCTTTACAGGCACATTGTCACGAAAGAAGAACTAATCATGAGCCTAAAACTCTTACTGTACCAATAGAATATGACATTTTGAAAGAACATTGTTCAGTACCGCGCTTATATTTGGAACTGTTGGCTGTAGTATGTATTGAAACATCTCACTATGTGTCATTTGTAAAATGTGCACCTGGCTCAGAAGCAGCGTGGTGTTTTTTTGATTCTATGGCTGACAGAAAAGGTTGTTATTTTCACTTATTAATGCTCGGTTTATTTCACATACTCAAAATTCATTGAATACTAAATGTTGTTTAGGAGAACAAGATGGTTACAATATACCAGAAATGGTTCCATGCCCAGATTTTCCATATTGGTTGAGTGAAGAGGGAGCTAGTTATTTAAGTACAGTAAAAGATGATCGATCACTTCCAGAACACGCCAAAAGACTTTTATGTGATGCATATATGTGTATGTATCAATCGCCCGACGTTATGATGTATCAGTGAATTAACAATTATTTCTAGATATACTTAATTTTTTGATTTACGAAATTAATGTCACAAATCCTTTTTTATTTTAGAGATAAGATACTGGTAAATTTTTGCAACACATTTTTTTCCATTTCATTCTAAATATTATCTTTTAAATGTTGTATGTAATAAGAAACAAAGTATTTTGATAGAATTTTTTTTAGAGAATTGATGCAAATCTACTAGCAGTATTAGTCAATTTGATTTAAAGATAATAACGATAAATTCTGAATAGTTTCGGCAAAACATGTTTTGAGATGCAAAATGAGCTCATTTTAGAAAGCCAAAATGTATTAATTTATAAATTTTTCGACTGTAATTTTGCTAACAGAATAACAGATGCTCATAATTTTTTTAAGTTTACCGAACCGCTAAATTTACTAATTTTTCAAATTATATTAATAAGCAAATAATACATTTAGGCATGTAATTAATTTTGTAGCACAGGCATGATAAGTGCATAAAAATGTTCTTTGCCGTACCTAAAAAAAAGCGAATGGAAATTCGAAAATTTAAATTGCCTGATCAAAAATGCTTGAAAATTTTAATTGTTTATAAGCATAGAAATATTTAAATAATTTTCGCCTTCATCTGCTTTTAATACATTAAAAAGGGTCTATTTATGCTCTTATTAAAAAAAAGCATGACATAGTAGAAAGTGGCTTTTTCAGACTCGGATTATGATTTTTCTACCTTGTTGAACGATATAAGTACTTGCTTCTTTAAGATCGTGTAACATTGTATGAAATATGTTTAGCAACGTAGTTTATAAAAAGTACAATACGTATTTAAAAAAATTTTAATTGATTGTGTGTTTTCCAAGTAATTAATGTAATAGATGCGTGGTGTATTCCACGTCGCAAAACGTCTACGGTTCTCGATTTTTACGAAAAAATATCATACATGTGCTGCAAAGAAATGTGGTGTGCACAATGGTACGAGGATCTGCTTTTACCCTCGTGTTTGCAATACTCGTTTTCGCCTTGTATTAATCGTCTTTGGCTCGTGTTTGCAACTCATACCGTGGACTTCATATTTAGGCCAACAATACTTAGTTCCCATCCAGTATATGTATACCTATTATTCCTAACAATTTCAATGTTATATTGTAAAATGAGTCAACGATTACATGTTAACGATATGATTTTTTAACCAATATATTTAAAGCGTAGTTTTGAACAAGCATTAAGTCCTCACGTTAGAATTTGATTTGAAAAATATAGTATTATAAAATTTAAGTGCCTCAAACGCATACTTTATTATTGTATGTATGCCAAGAATTTGTTTAATGACATTTTTTGTAACAAAAAATCCGAATCAGAATGATAATAAATCTATACGTAGTTTTGAGGAAAACAATTTATTTATGAGATACTAAAGTATTTATACTACTATTATTTAATTAATAATCTAAGTATGATCTTTTGAACAGCAGACTGCTGCAGTTCTATTAGTTAGGAAATTATCTTTTTTCTCATTTATTTCCATTGGTATAGCAATAAAAACTATTTATGTTTGATTAAGTTGATTGTTATATGAATACAGTAAGTAAATTCATTTACTTAAAATATTATATTGTTTTTTCTATTTTGATAACAATGCCTATAAAATACTTTTATCAACAAGATTAGTATTATTACTACTTTATTAAAGATTATCCATTAATGTGAGTCTAAAACCTATAACATTATTTAGTCATTTTTTTGTCTGATAATTATGTTGAAATCATATACTAAACCTAGATTTCGATTGCAATTTATTACCTCCACATAATGGTGGTATAATTTTGAAAATACATTTTCACATCACATTATTAACAATGAATTTCAAAGTAATAATGTATCAACTTCATTACATAAAAATAATTATTAACAGAAGTTTTCAAGTAATTCCACAAATATTAATATTATATTGTTTGTGAATATATATATATATAT
>UCOJ01002652.1:0-10277 GCA_900474305.1 Cecidostiba fungosa
TGTTAAAACTTTTCTTCTTGATAGATCTAGAGTTGTTTATCAGGTATGACATGCAATTTAGTTTTTTGATGTTATTTGACCAATAAATTAAAAAAAATCAGTTAGTATCCAAGTATATAATTGCTAAATGTTCAAAGGGATTTTTTCGAAACTCTCTGTGGTGTATAGTTTTTTAAAGAAATGTATGTTTTCATTATTTTATTGGTCAAATCTGTCATTGTTTATTAAAAATCACACAAATAATAATCATTTTTTCTCGCTTGAACTCAATTATGTGTAATGTATTCCAAATAGGCACAAAACGAACAAAATTATAATATATTTTATGAATTGTGCTCCGCCAATGATCGTTTTCCTCATTTAGAACTGGAAGAACGAGAATTCCGTTATTTAAATAAAACAGATCCTCCAGAAATATATTCAAGTTATTCAAAACGATTTGATGAATTGGTTGATGCTTGCAATGTACTTGGCTTTACGGTTCAGGAGCAAGACGATATTTGGCGAATTTTAGCAGCTATTTTGCATTTGGGGAATTTGCATTTCAAAAAATTTGAACCTTCCTGGGACACCAAAGAAAATTGTTGTGTTTCGGTGAGTTATTGTATAGTTCGTGTATATTACACTATTCTAAGATATTTTTTGCAGATGATGTGAGTTTTGTTTATTTATTTTCAAGCCGATGGATCAATTAGAAAAATTAGCGAGGTTGTTCAGCTTAGATATACAGTCAGTAAAGGCGATGAGAAAATGGCTGTGCCATAGGAGAACTTTAGTTGGACAACATGAGCTGACACAACCCATGTCAATGAAAGAGGCTATGAAAGTACGCGATACACTTGCAAAGTTTATTTACGCGAAACTTTTTATTTGGATAGTTGCGAAAATCAACACTTTATTTCGCTCGCCTTGCAATGTTCGAAGTTTTATTGGGATTCTGGATGGTTATGGCTTCGAAAAGCTCGATGTAAATTTGTTTGAGCAATTTTGCATCAATTATGCTCACGAAAAAATTCAACAACATTTTATTCAGTCGGTTTTCAAAGCGAAGCAAGAGGAATATTTGCGGGAAAATATTGGGTGGAACATCATGAAATTTCAGGACAATAGGTTTTGTGTTGAACTTTTAGAAGGCAAAGATGGAATTATCGATATTATAGAACAAGAAACAAACAAGGTAAGAGAAAGGTAGCATAATTTATTTACACTTATAAAGGTGCAATAATAAATGTGAATGGTGCATTATGCATGCATTGTATACGTATTAGACCGTTTATTATTAGCATTATTCATTAGTTATTATTTATATCAATTTCTTTAGCTGTTGAAAGAAATTCCATGGATAAATACAGTGTTTGCAAGTACGAAATGCAACGAATCAAAGCATTTCCAAAGGCCGGACCACAATGAATCTACGGATTTTATTATTCATCATTTTGTTGGTTACGTCCAATATGATAGTAGTGAATTTTTAGAGAAAAATCGAGACTCCACCTTGAGAGAACATCTTCAGATTTTGAAAGACACTAAAGTAAGATAATTTCAAATTTTACTGACATCCGATCACATGTAACTTTCAATGATTGGTTTTCTTATTTGTAGAACAAAATACTACATAAGTTGATAAATGATGAATATCTCGGGACCGGTGCTTCGAGACAGGAAAGAAGATCAAGGCATAAATCTCGAGAATCGCTAAGCACATATAAACCTAAAACAATGGTTTGTATAATTAAAAAAAAAAAGATAGAGAACATGAACAAATTTTTTGAGACGAAATAACATTTTCTATTCACGAGGTACAGGTAATATCCGAATTGAGAAAATCTTTGATCGCACTAACATCGACGCTTAAAAATACAACTGCACACTATGTAAGATGTATCAAAAGTAACAACGAAAGAAAACCACATGAATTTGATCCAGCATACGTAGCTCAGCAGATACGCACCTACAACGTTTTGGATACAATTAAAATCTCGTCAATGGGTTACTTTAGTCGAACGACTTACGCAGATTTTTTCCATCGCTATTACTGTTTGTGTCAGTTTGAAGGGATCAAGCGCGATGATCTGCAGGAAACGTGTAGAATGATTGTTTACACCTACATTGAGGTAAGTTTCAGCTTTCTATAATCTATAGTGTACAGAATATTTGCATTCGATACATCGAAAATTACCTGTTTCACAGGATATGAAAAACGTGAAATTCGGCACAACGAAAATTTTATTGAAAGAGGAATCCATTTATGATCTTGAATGGCTACGTCAAGAGAAGCAGAATCGCGCTAGTATTATAATTCAAAAGGCGGTTCGTCGCTTCCTTCAGCAGAAACGCTACCACGAGATCAGATCCGCCGTCATAACTCTGCAGTGTGAGGCACGTAAATACTTGACCCGTCGCTGGGCTCAGATCGCAGCTAAAAATCATGCTGTGGTCAAAATTCAGAGCTGGATTCGTGGATGGCTGAGCCGCCGCCGAGTACAGCAGCTCAGACGAACCGTTGTGGCACTGCAAAACTATGCGAAATTTCATCTGGAGCATAGGAACGTAAAAATGGACGAGACCGAGATTTTGGTATCTGCTGCGACAGATATTCAGAGACTCTTCAGAGGATTCATGGCACGGCGCATTCGTGAAAAGAGACTGCGTGACATTATCACCATGCAGGCTTGCGTCAGAAGATTTCTGGCTAAAATTTCCGTAGACAAGTTGAGGAAGAATCGAGAGATTAAAATTGAGGAGTTGCAGCAGAAGATAGATGTCTATGTCGGTCACCATTCGTAGTTATAATTATATTTCGCGTTGATATTCACAAGGTATTTAATTTGCTTCTAATTTCAGATGGCAAAGAATCTAACAAAGAAACAGATAGTACAGATCGTTGTTGACGATAGAACAAACATGCAAGCTCAAATTCAAGTATTTTTCAGAAAAATTCAAACTCTCAAGGATCTTCGCGAGCAAAGGGTGAAGTGTATAATCCATTTACTTTGCGTGTATTTTAATATTTCAATTCGAGTACTAATTAATACGTAATCCTGAATAGTCGTTGTCGTGGCATGAGAAAAATGGAAGAATGGAACTTAATAAAAACAGTATAATTGAGGTCCTTAAAACATTCATTTCTAAAGATGAAGATTTTACACTATATCAGTCTCTATTTCAAACCGCTTTCAATTTTGATCAGCGCTTGAAGGCATTTATGATAACTTACCATTTTAGCAACCTCACTTACGCACTACCAAGACTCTCCATAAGAAATGGTAATAGTATATTTCCCCATTGTTAAAGATAGCTGATAATTTTCTTTGAAACTAAACCTTTATAGTAGTTTACATACATTTTTTTTAAAATTAGGTTATTTATAATCCATAGGCAAACAATTATACATAATATAATTAATACGTTATTCATTCCTTTTTTTTATTTTAAAAATATCAGATGAAGATGCTTTAGCAAATAATCGATTGGGCCATATAGGAATTAATAATTACCAAGGAATGTTCCGATTTAATACTTCAGATATTGATCCACTGCTAACTCGCCTCATCTCAGGTAATTAATAAAATTATTTCAGGTATCTTGGCTTTTACTTAGTTAATTATTATTTCTAAACTGAATTCATCTTCACTTTGATGACAAATTCAAAATTGGCATTATTGCAGTAAAAAATGTTTAATGTTTTTACAAAAATTACGAAATATTGCATTGTGTTATTAAATTATCTTTTAACCGTCATAAAAATATTGGAAAAGCGATTTGAATTCATGTAATTATCAATGTCGTATATTTGAATCAATATATCTATACATTTTCCTGAATAATGTTGGTAGAAGATCGTCGGATGCAGCGACGGTTGTATACATTCAGGGTGCTTGTATGTATTTTGTACTTATGCTACTATACAATGAAATTAATTCATTCCGGCTGTTTAGGAGCTGGTTTCTAAAATTCTACAATTTTGATCACATGAATGTGACGTAACTGCAAATTTACATTTGAAAGTAACTAATTTGTTCTTTTGATAAACTTCGCAAAACAACAAGAGAAAAAAAGGCTCAGATTTTTAATTTATTATTTATTTTTATTTATGTTTCTTATCATCATAAGCATTGAAAACTGCAATCAATATAGGTATTTCCTTATGTAAAAAGTCGTACAAATCATATCTTGCACCATGCACACAGTAAATAAGATTTTTCATTAACTAATTTTTAGTACATATACTTATAATTAATATGCATTAGCGAATTATAAGTATAATTATAATTTACATGGATTATGTCTATATATTTTTATTCAGTTTAAGTAACTAACAAATTAAACATAATTGAATAATTTAACTAATTCAATTGTTGCAGGGCTGCCAACTTCAGTAATAACGGAAGAGGAACCAGGAATTCCATCTCGAATCTTATTCATGTGTTTGCGCTACATTGATCGTATAAATGACTTCAACTCAGCATATTTTATGTTAACAAACTACATAAAGAAAGTGAAGTATCAGATTAAAAATCACGGTGATCTTGAAACAATCCTCGTCTGGCTTATCAATACTCACCAGCTCCTCAATTACCTTAAGCAGTACTCGAGAATGTACAGCAATGATGGCAACAAATATCAGACTTTTAATACTGATCAACAAACTAAGCAGTGTCTAGTGAATCTTGACCTTACCGAGTTTTGGGAGCCGCTGCTCGATACCGCTCAGTGGCTCGTCTGCATGGCTGAGAAGCTTATGAAGACGTCGATCTCTGATTTGGCGGTACTAGGCCTACTCGAGTATAGTCCGGTACCCAGAATCTGGTTAAGGGCTTTTGAGCCGGACAGCAGTGATGAAGATGATGGTGAAGTGCCAGAAGCAGAGGAAATTGAACAACAGGTACACAGCCATAATCGAGTACAGGAAATTCAAGTAGAAGAACAAATACACGAATCGATTCAAGAGCCAGCGCAAGAACAAAACCAAGAACTGCATCAAGAGCAAGAACAAGCACTTCCTCACGAGCAAGAACAAGAGCAAGCACAAGAGCAAGAACTGCCTCAAGAACAAGAACAAGAGCAAGAACGGGCTGAAGAACAAGAACAAGAGCAAGAACGGGCTGAAGAACGAGATCAAGTGCAAGAGCAAGCACAAGAGCAAGTACAAGAACCAATTCAAGGCCAAGTACAAAATCAAGGACACGAACTTCAGTTACTCGAAGAAGAACGCGATCAGAATTTCCTCAGAAATAAACGAGATGTGTTGCTTCGAAAGCTTACGTATTTCCAACGAATAATGAGAAAATGCGGCATTGAGCGCAGAATGATGCTGCAAATGTTTAAGCAGCTTTTTGATTTCATGAGCAACATTCTAATGAGCAATACTTTATCGCGACCAGAACTTTGTAATTCTTTACGCAGTACATTGTCAAGGTAATTATTGTCATTCAAAACATTATATTTTTATTTACATCAACATACAGACATATATACAGATTGCAAACAATTGTAATTATTTAGATTGAATCTGCGCATTATCGAAATATGGGCTTTAAGTAATAAATTAACTGTCGCAACTATAGCTCTTAGTCCAATCAATCAAACGATGCGTTTGCTTCAGTTGCAACCAATGGGCGATGATGAGATAGAATGGGTCAACCAGTCTTATACAAAATTAAAGCCTGATCAGATTATAACAATTTTGAATTGCTACAAACCAGCTTATGCAATGGACAAGCAAATATCACGGAGTACAATGCAAAAATTACAATTGGCACTGAGGAGTAGAGAGGATAATGATGACACCGTAACCGCATTTTTAGATTTTTATTACACAGTTTTATTTTAATTTACTATCAAAATTTTTAACGTTTACTTTTATTATTATAGGTATTGGTCGAATCAGAAGAGTATCCGGTAAGCTTTCCATTTCGTCATTGCTTTTTAAAGTTGGAAGAAGTTGAGATTCCAGCAACATTTAATCTTCCTATGCTAACTAAGATTTAGTATATGAAAAATTCTGTATATAAATAAGGTCCTCTGATAATTTGAGATTCCTAATCAAATGCTTTTTAATAATGAAATTATAATAAATTTGAAATGTGATTTTTTATTTCATTTTTTACGCCAGATTCAATTTTTCTTAAAATAATTATAACAAATTTAACTCAACAAGAAATAAAATGATTAAGAGTATTAAAATATTAATTAATCATATGTATTCCTTTAAATCTGTTTGATTATTGCAATCAAATTATTATTTTGTAAATAATTTATCATATATATTGTCATTTGATAAATTAAATTTGACGGACGTGTTTTTATAAATCAATATATACATATTGTTTTAATTATTGTTACATGACAATGGTTGGTTTATATTAAAAAATGTTTAAAATCCAATATAAATATCGAAAAGTAACACTAAAATTAAACATGTTCGAAATAAATAGATATTGTATAGAAACGTTTTAAATACATTTCAAAAAAGATAAAATTACTTTACATATAAAGAATAATAAACAAAATCGATCTCTATTATCAGAATTATTCCTCGATTTATGGGGAAAGAATGCATGAGGAAAGGTTTGCGATTTAAGAAGATTACTTCACCGTGCTCACCGAGCCGAAGAACTTTTGTCACAAAAGATACGAAAATTGGCTACCTTTTCACGATTCCTTTTCACGTTAAATAAATATCTTTATATTAAGATTCCTCCTCAAGGCTCATAAAGAATTTGTCATCGGAAAAAGAGATGTGGGAAAACCCCAAAAGTCAACACATTCAGGAAAAATTCATTTGCTAAAACGTAGCTCCCGTATTCAGTTCTTCAGGAAGACGATGACATGCGTGATCATGTCGCGGTATTTTCGATCGGACCTTATAGAGAAATTCTGGTAGATAATATAGAATAATATAAAAGGTCCCGCAGAAACGCGCGCGTCTCGCAGTGGAAAAGATCGAATACAAGAACATTTCGTCAAAAATATAACATGCGACGCTAGCAGGCGATAGATTTTTCCACTTTATTAGAAAACTTAAAATATAGTAAATGATTCTAGAGTGAGTCATAGTATAGTTGACGAGTCGAGAGCTGCTACTGAATTGTCGCTTTCTTCAGCTGAGAAAAGTAAGGCGAAAGATCGGCCTCGCCGTATTTATCCGGCCAATTTTCGTTACAATAATGTAACACACCCTTCGATTGGCTAAAGGCCGGTGGGTGGTGTCCAAGTTTGCAGTTCAGAAAAGGGACCGATGCTCGGCCGGGCCTAATTGTTTTATAGTATGTTCGGCACGAAGCCGGCGCACTGGGCGTAGCCGTTCGAAGAGATGCGCATATGTATTAAGGGAAAAAGAATAGCTATCTAAAAAATCTCACCATTTTCAAGTAGTCATAAATAAACACAAATTTGATGTCAGAAGATAAACTTGAACAATCGGCCTTTAAAGGCAAGAAATTATTCCAGTGTTTTATTTCATGAAAGATCATTTAGGTCTAGGTCGTGTTTCGAACATTTTATTTACAACCTGCTATAAAGTTAATTACATATATTTACTTACAATAGGCAAGTTTCTTAAACATTTTAAAGTTGATATAATCTTTATAATTTGTATTGTTAATAAAGCGATTTAATTTATATATACGTGTTGCAAATCAGCAAGAGATCATATATGAGAAAATTTTCATTGTCACCTATAAGCAGTTCAAACTTTCAATATTGCCTCAATTTTTGAAAATTATTAGGTATGCCTATATAAATATTTTATTGAATTATAAAAAATGTTAACAAAAACCATACAATTTTCACTGTGTAATGTAATTTAATAACTTACCTTCACGTTAAATGCATCTTATCTTGTTTCAGATCTAAAAGTCATACAACATTCATACCGGTAGGTATGAAATTTGCATAATCAGCTGCAACTTTAGTTTTATCAAAAGCTGACGTTCTATACATATACTGTGCAGTAAGGTCAACTAAACGGAGTCCAAAATAAATTTGGACAAACATTCATGCTGTGCATCAAGTTTGCGCAAAGCGCGCAAGTTTTTACGTTCTTATCAAACCTATCGGTTGATCTGTTAAAAAAAATTTGTTTATTAGAAACGAGATATTCAGAAGTATGATGTTAGCATCAAACTAGTTTTCTTAGTCATAATAATAGTGTTTGCAGTACGTATCGTTCCAATTATCTCCAGCTGTCCAAATTCCGAAATCTTTTCATGGGACGCTCCTTATCTGCTCGACATCGCAGACAAGCGCATGGGAGTCTTTTTCTAGCTTGTAAATCATCTTTTATTGAGTTATCACAATTGCGTCAAATCCCCACTTTCGTTGTTTGCAGCTATCAAAGAGAAGTAAGCCGCCTGGTACCTTTCGCCTCGCTATTGACACGAATTACTGGTTCAGTCACTTAGAACGGCAGCTCCTACTCACTTTGAGATTGCGAAATATACGCGCCGGGCGCATGCAACGAAGAGAGTAGGTGTATACGTACAACATACATACTGCGAAGGACGCACAGGCAAATACGCGCAAGATACGATAAACTCATCGCGCTAGGCTGCATATGACTTTGATTCATTTAGTTCGATTTTCGACTCCCGGCAAGATTGACACAGCCAAGAGCGCTCGCGAGTTATACGGAGACTTTATACGCCAGTATACTTTGTATCATTCTCTGATTCATCCCGCGACGTTGTGTACTACCTACTGCAGCAGTAGCAAACAACTGATTGTCGACTCTATTGTGTATTGTTCGCTTAGTGAAGAGCAATCAATTTTTATTATTCGTTGATATTTCTTGAAGATATTGTTTTTTAATTGACGTGACTTATTCAACAATTTGGTGGACAAGATCGACTAAAGATTTCATATTAACAGTATTATGTTGTCACTTGTCAGTTAGCCGTGTAGATAAAAAGTAAGAAGCTGCAAATGTGATTTTATCAGCACAGTGTAAAGTTCGATTTGCAAAGCGACTACTATAATTCTCAGGTATACTAAATTATTTTTACTCGCATTTTACATCACAGCATTCTGGTGGAAGTAGATAAAATTATAGTTCGACTACTAAAACCAATTTTAAACTACATTTTTCATTGTTTTTTTTTACCTAGTGGAGCTTAAAATTAATGTGACTGTTATTCCAGTATGTTAATGCGAACTGGGGCATATTTTATCTCAAGATTATTTATGCGTTGTTTAAATAAGCATCTTTACAGAAATCACGAGATACTGTACCTAAGATCATATGATACTCGAAGAAGTGAATAACAGTCACGAGTGAATAAAACTGCAAAAAATGAGCACGCGCGAATAAAAATATAATTAATAATTTATTTATTTAAATTTTATGATGTTTGGCTCAAGTATTCAAGTGCATTTTATCATTGTTCCAAAAAACGAAACTTCTCGTTGTAAAATGAATATTAATTGATAACGTGAAATTCAATATTTTGGGTATACTATATATATGGACTATTAATATTACACTAATTGTTTTCTGAGAAATCGCTGTCAAGCAATTAAATTCTATTAATTGACAAACTTTTCCACAATATCACAGTTTTCAAAGTCTTATAAACAAAATTTACGGGTGTTGTTCTTAAAAAAAACGTTGAATGGAATTAGTTGATAATATTCTTGTAATCGGATTTGAAACCATGACTAATTTTGCTACAGAATTGTCTGATTTAAAAATGTGATGCTCTCTACGCATTTATTTTTAAGTAAGAATAACATGTGATATAGCTTGATGAATATATATCCGAAAAAATAAATGTACAAAAAGGGGCTTTCATTAAACAATTGAATAAATAAAGATCATAATATGGTATATAGGTATATATATTCTTAATTCTTATACAAAACTAACAGTGTCAGTATTTTTATTACAATAAATTTATAATAATTCATGAATTCTTTATGTAATGTATAAAATATATTGCAAAAATGTATAATTATATTTTAGAATAAATTATATGCGAAATTATATTATGTGCGCAATTTTACGACCAATTGCAAAACAGATATAACGCATATACCGATTCTCCAGATGAAGTATTGAGTGTAAATAATTTTATAAACACAGACTTAAAATATAGTGCAATTTTTTTTAAATTCTATGTGAATTGAATATAAGAAAAATCTTTCGTAATTATTTCTAATAGTTTTGTGAATTTGTTTAAAAAAAAACAAATAACCCAATTGTTAAAAAATATATTATAATTCGATTAAATAAGGCTCAAGGTCTCTTGTAAATTAAAAAAATTAGAGCTGTCCATATC
>UCOJ01002653.1:0-10261 GCA_900474305.1 Cecidostiba fungosa
CATCTTATGTATTTATTGATATTTCAAAGATTCGCCCGCATATCTGGACCAGAAGAGATGGATGATGCAAATGATTATCTGTACAAATATTCATTATTTGTCGAAATGTTTATTTTACGAATTCGTAATGATAAATGCTATATTTTTTCATGGATATTGCAAGATGTGCACCGCAGATCTGGACCAGATGAGATGGATGCTGCGAATCATCATTTATTCAAATATTCATTACTTTTTGAAATTTTTAATTCACGAATGCATAATGATAAATACTAGATGTATTCAAGCATATTACAAGATGTGTACTGTAGATCTGGGCCAGAAGAGATGGATGCTGCGAATGATCATCTGTACAGATATTCATTATTTTTCGAAATTTTTAATTTATGAATGCATAGTTATAAACCTTGGATTGGGTCCAGTTAAAATATAAACTGTGAGAAATTATTTGCATAAATAATGTTTTTTTTAGTATAATAAACTTATTAGCTTTTTATTTTATGGATCAAGTTATTTTATTTATCTGAAACAATAACAAGCATTCTCATGATTAACAGTAATTTAATGCAAAGACAGACACTTAATTGTCAGATATAAAAGTTAGTATTTATTTTATTGTTTATTTTATTTCCATAAATTTACCGCAGTTTATAAGTTATGTATACTTGATCGCAGGAACAACGACACATTCCTATGTTTTTTCCCATTCCTTTTTTAAGTGTCCAGGCTTAAGGAGTTCGGTTAAGGCCCATTACACGCAAAAAAGTATCGGGAACAGATACAGATATAAGGAACAGGTATAAAATTTAACATTGGTTTGTATATCTATATATATGCGGAACAGATATAGTGATACGCTGTTCCTTGTATCTGTTCCTTTTTCACATCTATATAGATATACTAGCCAATGTTAACGGGCCTAATGAGTTCCCCGCCATATTGTGGCGTGTGATTCATAGTCATTTTGTTCGATCACCGCACATAATAAAGTTTGAAAAATTGTATTTTAAAGAAGTGTTATTTTTCTATTGCATAATTAAATATATAATTATATCATAAAATGTTCCCAATATTAAAATTATGCACTCTTTTACAATTTATGTTTGTAAGAAAGAAAAGATGAAACATTGAAAAAAGAGAGATAAGTCAAAAGCGAGAGAAAGAGGGAAATAGAGGAAAAGAAAGAAAAGTGATAAAGAAAATAATGAGAATAACGATTCCGCCACCTATGCAACCACGCACCCCAAACAAAAACAAAATATATATTATATTTTTTAGTATAAATGTCCAATTAAATCCAATTTAAAAATTAATTCATTTTTATTATTATTTTTTTTTATAATAACATATAAAATTATAAAATATATTAAACTTTATGAAATACAATATACATCGATATAGGCTAATGTGTTAATAAAATGTTGTATTGCACATTACTATTGGAAGCAATAATCAAATTATTTTAAAATTTATCCATTTCAACGTTAATTTTAAAGATTTGTCAATTAATATCGATTTATATTTGTTAAAATTCATTCTTGGGCTGTTAAATCGAGTTATAAGCATTTTCGTAATTTGATGTCAGTAGGAAAAAGTTGCGTTTCCCAAAGATCTACATCTTTTTCATTTTACTTTTTTTTGTAGAATGCATAGTTGCAAAATTATACCGTAAAAAGCTGTTTTTTCGATGTTAAAATTCGATTTTGGGCTGTTAACTCAAGTTAAAAGCATTTTCATAAATAGATGTCAATCAGAAAAAATTTTATTTTTGAAATATCTACAACTTTTATATTTAACTTTTTCATGTAAAATGCATAGTTGAAAAGTTATAACGTAAAAAATCTTTTTTTCGATTTTAAAATTCGTTTTTGGGCTGTTATTTCGTATTTTCGTTATTTGATGTTAATAGGAAAAAGTTGTATTTTCCAATGATCTACAACATTTCCATTTAACATTTTTTTGTATAATGCTTAGAATTCGAGTTACAGCCGAAAATCCGTTTTTAGAGATTTTTGAAGGTGGCCGCATTCTGCATATATGTTCGGAATCAGGCTCAAAATAGAACCATAAACTTCTAGTGATGAGTGGAGCTCCCACAAAAATTTTTAGCCCGATTGAATAAAATCTGTTAGAGATAATCGTGTAACACGAAAATTTTTATTCGAAATACACGCAAAAATCCTTAAAAAACCAACAAATTATGCTCGCATTTTTAAAACGATGTAGAGGATCAATTCAGCCCGATCAGTCGAAAATAACGTGAAATATCGCATGTCACACATTTTGCGATGGCGAAAATATAAGGCACTTGCGTACCGCGGTCGTGCCTAAAACCAGTTACGTATAGAATGATATCAAGGTTTAGTCGACCATATAGCAAATAGTGCTTTAAATGATACAACAAATTTTGAAAATAACGATAGATTAGGTAATTTGTTTGTTTTACCATCAACATACATGGGAAGTCCGAGATATATGCATAGAAGATTTGTAGATTCTATGACTATGGTTAGAAAAATATGTAGTCATTCAGATTTATTCATAACTATGACAACTAATCCTAATTGGCACGAGTTAGAACGAATATTAGAGACATTTCCACCAGGATTCACTTCACCTATCGCACCTGCACCTATCGACTTACTGCGATAGGTACAGGTGTGTTCTCTTTTATCTAATATTCTAAGCGGAAACATTTTTGGCAAAATTATTGCTTACGTTTATGTAATAGAATTTCAAAAAAGAGGTCTTCCACATGCGCATATGTTATTTGTGAGATATCGTTGACGTAACAATATAGATAAAAATTATTATTATGATAAACGAATTAATGGTAAAATTATAATTATTGATAATTCTATTGTAGTACTATATAATACAATTCTTTAAAAAAAATGCAACAGTCACATAAATACAGAGTATTGTGCTTCAATTATGAGTATTAAATACTTATATAAATACCTACACAAAGGACATGATAGGGCTTTTATTAGAATTGAAAAAAAAATTCAGATACTTTAAAATATGATGAAATTACAAATTATGTAGACTGTAGATATGTAAGTGCTATGGAAGCTGCATGGCGAATATATAAATTACCCGTTTGTGGCAATTCACATACTGTACAACCTTTAGCTATCCATATGCCAAAGCAACAACCAATAGTATTCGATGCGAATAATATAGATTTAAATATATTAAACAGTAAAACAACACTTACGGCATGGTTCAAATTGAATAAAATAAATAATGATGCCAAAAAATCGATATACGCTGATATACCACGACATTATATTTTTTCTAAAAAGAAATGGATCAGACGTAAAGAGTATACGAATACTTTTGGTAGATTAATTTGTGTAGTACCTAAAGAAAAGGAATTATTTAATTTGAAATTAATCTTACACCGCGTAAAAGGAGCCACTTCTTATGATGATTTAAAAAGTTTTGAAAGTACAGTTTATGAAACTATCACAGATACAGAAATAGCCATGGGATTAGTAGAAAATGATAACGAAATATCCATTTGACGAAGCATATCATATGTTACAAATTCAATTACGTAAATTTTTTGCTTGGTTCTTAATTTTCAATAAGTTACCATTGGCAAAACAAATTTGGGAAAGATAATAAGTATATGTTTGATTGTATAACAAAATCATGTAAGGATAATTTTTTTTAGGATTTTATACCACACTTTAATTTATTATTTTCTAAGCCATGAAAAACAAATTTTGTCATTGGCTTGGATGGGTATAGCATCGATACTGTTACCTGGTGGAATAACCAGTCATACAACTTTTAAACTACTATTAAATTTAGAAAAAGTTGAAACATCATTTTTTTAACATTCATCTGATAAAAAGAAAATAAAAGAGTGTGATGTCATTATTTCGGATGAAGCATTCGTGATCCCCAAAAAAGCTTTGGAAATTGTTGAAAATACCTTACGGGACCTTTGCAACTTAAATAACATACCCTTTGCTGTAAATTAATTATTTTAGGGGGAGATTTTAGACAAACACTTCCCGTAATTAAGTATGACTAAATCAAATATTATTAATGAAACAATCAAAGCATCTATTCTGTGGGAAAATTTCAAGGTACTGCAATTAAAGATAAATATGAGGTCACAAAATATTAATTTTTCATCTTTTCTTTTAAATATTGGCGATGGACATGTTGACGATTTTGAGATACCGGATAAATGGATAACTAATGATGTATGTAAAAAAATTTACGGTTCAGTTATATCAATAGATGATGATCTTTCAAATAGAGTAATTTTATCTTCTCATAATGAAGATATTTACAAAATCAATAACAAAATATTAAAAAAAATAAATAGTGAGGAAATTATATATTACAGTATCGATTACGCTAGACATAAAGGGGTTGATGAAACACATAGTGATGCTGAATTAAAATATCCTACGGAATATTTAAATTCTTTAAAATTTCCAGGTTTCCCAGTACATAAATTAACATTAAAAATAGGTACAATAGTCATGCTCATTCGAAATATAAGTATAAACGATGGTCTTTGCAATGGTACCAGGTTAAAAATAGTTGAATTATTTAAACATAATATCAAAGCAGAAATAATTACAGGTGATAAAAAGGGAACTATTGCTTTTATTCCAAGAATTATTTTGGATACCGGCGAATATACATCTTTGCCTTTTGTATTATTCCGTCGGCAATTTCCTTTAATTTTGGCTTTTGCTATGACTATAAATAAATTGCAAGGCCAAAGTTTTGACACAGTTGGAATATACATTCACAGACCGCTTTTTTCTCACGTTCAATTATATGTAGCCCTTTTCCGGTGTAAAGATAAAAATCAATTGTTTATTCAAAATAAAAGAGACAATACTAAAATTATAAAAAAATATTGTTTGGAAAGAAGCATTCAAATAATCAAACATATAATTGTCCAAACATCTTTTCTCTATTGACAATATCTACTTTAGTAATTTTACTTCCAAATAAAAAAAATGTTTTAAATAAGCGTTACTTTCATAGATTTTAACACAATGCTAAAAGTATACAAAAATATGATTATAAAATACATGCAAACTTGTGCAAATTTATGAGTTGAATTATTTTAGATAGATGATTGTAGATATTGTCTTAATTAATATTAAATTACCAGAAACTAAAATAATACCGTACAGAATGGCCAAATTTTAAGATGAAATCCATCCCGAATACTTTTTCTTTATTTGACAATATCCACTTTAGTAATGAGATAATTAGATGATTAAATCGAATATTTTAAATTATATCTTTCTTTTATAGATTTGAACAAAATGTTAAAATATTAAGGTTAGAATGGAGCAGAGGTGATTCAAATAAAATGCACTCCTTATTGTTCTTACTGCTTTATTAAGTCACGAGGGTACTGCGTGCATCAGCACACCTCGAGTATCACACAAGGGCTTCCGAAATTCCACCACCTTCTAGCTTGACTGCCGAAATCGCACTGAACTGTACAACGCGTTTCGTCGATACGAATAGCGTTCATCGAGTCGCGTGATCACACCCATACACTGCAAATACCAACAATATTATTATATTACACGCTTAACGCGTCGGTACACTTGCGTGCTTATATAAGAAATTGTGTACGTACATAATTAATTCGAAGAGTTCTCCTTAATACTCCCGCTATCTGAGCTATTAATTATTACGCATACATCTCTCAATCCTATATTCGTACAGAGTGTTACAAAATGTTCTCGAGTTAGCGCCTTGGTAAAGACATCCGCGAGTTGCTTTTCACTCGGTATATATTTCACCTCGATCATACCACATTCGTACTTTTCCCTGATGAAATGGTGTTGAACTTCGATATGCTTTGTTCTCCTATGAAAGACTGGATTCTTAACCAATTGAATTGCACCTTGGTTATCTATATTTAAAATCGTAGGTTTTACACATGGAAATCCAACATCACTCAACAGTTTTCTTATCCAAACAATCTCTCGCGTGGCGTTACTGGCTGAAACATATTCGGCCTCAGTACTGCTGAGCGTTACAGTTTTCTTTCTCTTTGCGCACCACGAGATAGGACCTCCGCCGTACAGAAACAAATAGCCCGATGTCGACCTTCGCCCGTCCATGTCGCCCGCGTAATCGGAGTCGCAGTAACCCGTAAGCTCGTGCGTACTCCCGCTGCTTTCGAATAGTATTCCGTGGCCAACAGTGCCTTTTAAATAGCGAAGGATGCGCTTTGCAGCTACCCAGTGTTCAACAGTATAATTGTCTAAATACCTACTAAAGTAATTTACAGCATAAGAGATATCAAAACGCGTTACAGTAGTTAAAAACATGAGCGATCCTATCAGTTCTCGGTAAGGAAATTTGTCAATCTCAGAATCTTGCTTCTTCATCACAGTCAGACTTACTCCCTTTTCGATAGGGGTACATACCGGTTTGGCGTCCAGCATGTTAAAACGTTGCAAAATTTTCAACGCATAGTCTGACTGATGGAGGAACATGGTTCTTTTCTTTCTATCACGCTCAATTTGCACACCGACGAATACACTCGGTTCGCACACGGTTATCTCGAATTTCTCTCTCAATGCATCCATTACAATATTTAGTGTTTCAATATTTTTGGCCATAACAAGACCATCATCTACGAACAAAACAATATATATACACTCATCACTCTTCACACTTACAAATACAGAGTTCTCAGAATCACATGGCTTAAAATCGTAGTCTAATACAAAATTCTTGAACGTAGTGTTCCAACATCTGGAGGCTTGTTTTAAACCGTACAATGCTTTTTTAAGCTTACATACCTTATCGCTACTTCCATTGTTTACATTAAGTCCCTCCGGAATACTCATGTATACCTCGTCTTCAAGCACACCATGCAGAAAAGCTGTCCTAACGTCGAACTGAAGAATCTCGTAGTCCTCCTGGTTAGCGATGGCGAGCAGCAGTCGCAGAGCATCATACCTGACCACTGGCGCGTAAGTCTCCTGGTAGTTTACGCCATACTCCTGGTGGAACCCTCGAGCACAGAGGCGCGCCTTATAACGACGCTGCTTACCAGCCTTGGCTTCTTGGTATTTGAGGACCCATTTAGAGTCGATGATGGTATGACCAGCAGGCTTTTGCACTATCTCCTAAGTACCATTTTTCTCGTGCGCTCGTAGCTCTTCTTTGATCGCCGCCAACCAGCATTCCGCATCGGGACCTGTAATTGCCACCCGGTACGTCCGGGGATCATTATATTCGACTAAATTTACCTGGTACCTATTCGGCCTTTTTATGGCATTTCTGTCCCTCAGCTGACAGCTTCTCGGCTCGATTGTTGGATTCTGTGCCGCCTGCTCAAGCTCGTTCTTTGATGGTAATGGCTGGACTAGTGTCGCTGCATCTCTGGTGGCTTGCTGTACGGTAGACGGTCCTTTTGCCTGTGATGTCGTCCCACGAGTCTGAGATTGGGTTCCGGGCGTTGCCTGTTTTTGGGACGAGTCAATCTTGTCTGTTGCATCTGCCGCTATTGGGTCATCAGTAATCTCTTCCACCGTTTGAGGCGAGGAATGCGTTGCTGCCCGTGACATAGAGGTGTGATTTTCGACATCTTGTTCTTCCGTAAACTGGATCTGCAGCTTGGTTGTGCTGTCTGGCTCTTTTAGATCATTTTCTGTTTTACCAACCTGGCTTCTGCATTTCTTGACTCAATCACCTTTCTGGTTTTAGGGTTATAGAATCTGTAATTCCTAGATTCCCCTTTGTATCCGACAAACATTGCTTTGAATGCCTTGTCGTCCAGCTTTGTACGGAATTGCTTGCATATGTAGACAAAAGCTGGGGATCCGAATACTCTAGGTGATGATATTTTGGTCTGTGGCCTGTCCAGACTTCGAATGGCGTGGTATCTGTGTTTCTGGATGATGCTGTTATGTTAAGTAGATAAACAGCCGTACTCACAGCCTCTGCCCACAGGAACTTCGGTGCATTTGCCCCCAGCAGCATAGTACGTGCACTCTCAACTATTGTACGGTTCGCTCGTTCTGATTTACCATTTTGTTGTGGCGTATAAGGTGCTGTCGTCTCATGCTTGATGCCTCTTTCCTCTAGCAGCTTTCTCATACCACTGTTGCAGTACTCGGTACCGTTGTCACTTCTCAATACCTTCATAGTTCGATTAAATTTATTTCTGATATATTGTTCAAATGTTTTAAAACGATCGTACACGTCTGCCTTGTGCTTGAGGAAATATACAGACTTGTAGTCCGAGGCATCATCTATGAATGTAAGGAAGTATCTCGCGCCACCCAGCGAGGTCACATTGATAGGTCCACATACGTCGGTGTGAAACAGCTCGCCCGGCTGCCACTTGCGATGTTCTTGATCTTTTTGGTACGGTTGTAGGTGTGATTTTCCCAGCTTGCATGGCTCGCATATGAATTCTTGCTCCGCCTTTACTTCAGTTCCCTTAAACATACCTTTTCTAACCATGGTCTGGAGCGTTCTCTCGTTAACGTGTCCAATTCGCTCGTGTAACCGCTGGAGGTCAATCGCTGCCGTGTTCGCTTCGTGTCGATTGATAACTCTGAAGAGCATCCTGTAGATCTTGTTGCTCTGTTTTTGTCCTTCTGCCACCTTCGAGTCTCCACGGAAAAATTCGACCCTTTCTTCTCCGAAAGAAACCCGGTATCCTTTTGAAGTGGTCACACCAACCGAGAAAAGATTTTTGCGCAGACGTGGGACGTAAAGAACGTTCTCAATTGTCGCAGACATCCACTCACCATCGACAAATTTTTCGATCGGGATGGTTCCATGACCTTCAATACTGCAGTCTTTGTTGTCGCCTAAAGTGACGCTCTCGCCTTTGCACGGCACAAAATTCAAAAACCACTCTCGTCTGTAAGTTAGATGTCTCGAGGCCCCACTGTCGACTATCCAGGCATCTGCACTGTCAATATTCATCAACTTGACTATCTCCCGCTGGCTCACAGCGCCATCAAGCCGTGAATATTCGTTCGTAGTCGTCGCTACAAATGCGACCGATCGTTGATCGAAATTTTGTTTACCTCGGTTAAATGATGCTCGCTTCTTCTTGCGACATTCTTTAGCGTAGTGTCCAATTTTCTTGCAGAAGTAGCAGGTTACTGTTGTTGTTGGTCGGCTTTGATGAGCCCTGTCGCCTGTTTTCGCTGCTCGCTCGTCGGTCTTGAGTTTTCCAGTATTGTTATGCCTTGTGTTGACAATAAACGCGCTCGTCTCTTCATCATGTTCACTTAAGCGCCTCTCTTCCTTGATAAGCCGTTCTTGAAGGTTATCCAAGGTCTGATTTTTAATGTTGACGCTGTCCCATACCGTTACGAAATTATTAAATTTAGACGGTAAACTCCCAAGGATTTTCGATATAATTCCCAGCTCCGATACTTTTTCGTCCAGGTCTTTTAGCATACGAGCCATATTTAAAATTTTAGTCGAGAACTGCACTATGGTCTCCGTGGGCTCCATTCGGAAAGCATAAAATTTTTGGAGCAAACTGGATTTGTTGGCTGCTGACTTTTGTTCGTGAATCAATGTCACTTTCGTCCACATCTCGTAAGCAGTATTACTTGTGATGAAGTTTTCAAGCTGGGTCGGCATCATTGAGCCCGCTAACAAGCACATGGCTTTCGCGTTGTCGTTCGTCCATTTCTTGCACTCGGCTGTCGTCAAATCGCCCGGCTTCGGAGTCACTCCGGTTACAACCTCGAACACACCACTTGCCATGAGTGTCACACGCATTTGGAACTTCCACAATTGGTAATTTGTTCCATCCAGCTTATTGAGGTGAATCGGTGATTTATGGTTTGTCGCCATAACTGTTTTGGTAGTCGTCGCGTGGGTCGCGGTATCTTATTCTGGGAAAAAATTTAAACCATCGTTTCTTCCTTGTGGTTTTCGCTGTGGATCTACGCAGCTCGGCCCATAACCTATTAAGGTTATAGGGAGCAGGGGTGATTCAAATGAAATGCACTCGTTATTGTTTTAACTGATTTATTACGTCACGAGGGAACTGCGGGCATCAGCACACCTCGAGTATCACACAAGGGCTTCCGAAATTCCCACTACCTTCTAGCTTGACTGCCGAAATCGAACTGAAGTATATAACGCGTTTCGTCGATACGAATAACGTTCATCGAATCGCGTGATAACACATACACATACAAATATTATATTGCTTTTTGTGATTTTCTGCCGAATATCGAGTCTCACCCCGTTACAATATATATATATA
>UCOJ01002654.1:0-10326 GCA_900474305.1 Cecidostiba fungosa
CGTTAATAAACAATTGTGTTCACAAAGACATCGCGTAGGATTTGCGCGACGTCACATTCCCTTTGTTCCCGCTTATTTCCAAGTTAGGAGTAACATAACCTGCTGAAGCAGCATTGTTTACGTAAAAATGAATTCAAATTGAATAAATTATGAGGTGAATTGAAGATTTTTTTAGTAAATTAAACAAACTTATATGAGGAGCCCGCGTGAAAATATTATATGAGATCTCATATAGATCTCATTTAGATCTCATCTAGCATTGGTTTCACCTACATATGCATGGCATAGCGCTTTCGTTTAAACAGCTACTTAGGCACGTTTCAAAGCTGCCAGTTGTGTCCGCTATTGTTACTGAGAGGGTGTCTGAGTCACTTAACATAGCGAATAGAAATTTTCAACAATTTCGCTCTCTCAAATACAGAAAGTAAAAATCTGGAGGTAATAAAGGGCAAGTTCAAAAATTACTTCGAACCTAAGCTAAACGTGTCATACGAAAGATTTATCTTCTTCAAAATTGAACAAAAGGAAGACGAGCCCTTCGACGAGTTCCTGACAAGAATAAATACACGCGCAGCTCCCTGTTCATTCGGGACGCTACTCGATGAAATGTTTAAAGACAAAATTGTCTTCGGCACAAAGTCAAGCCAAGTAAGGCAGAAGCTTTTAACCGAAGAAAGCTTATCATTAGATAAAGCCATATCGTTGTGCCTAGCCAGCGAGCAGGCAACGAAACAGCTCGGAGAAATCGAGAACAAAAAAGTTCTAGCGCTAAAGAGCAAGACTCGTGAGCACAAAGAAAACGACGCCATCTTGATAAAGGACTGCGGGAGGTTCGACGCGAGCCATAAACCCCGCGCTTGCCCTGCCTACGACAAGGAGTGCACGAAATGCAGTAGACTTGGCCATTTCGCAAAAAAGTGTCGCTCAAGACAAAGGTCACAAAAGTATTCTCATAAGAAGAAAGTCAACGCACTCGATGAGGACAGTGACGTAGACACCTATGACGAACTATACCTCTATGCCATACAGCACCAAGGTCATAGTATAGAGGACGACTGGCAGGAGAATGTTCATGTCGGTAAAGTCAAATTCCCTGTAAAGCTAGACACAGGAGCTGAGTGCAACGTATTGCCAAAATACCTAGTGGATAAAACAGGCGGCTCTTTGTCACAATGTCGCACGAAAAACCTCATCAGCTACTCTAATGATCGAATGGCAGTAGTAGGAGAAACCACGCTGCAATGTACGCTGAAAGACACCAAAGCAGAGATCACATTTAAACTCGTGCAAGAGCGAGTATCGCCTGTACTAGGCAGAAAATCCTTTGAAGAGTTAGGCTTAATAGCAAGAATTACGCGAAGCACCGTATCCAAGCAAAGTTTTCGACGGCTTAGGTTGTCTAAAAAATTTTGAATACGACATAGACTTTGTAGAAAACCCTAAATTTAAAATACATCCGCCAAGGAAAATCGCATTCGCTATACGCGACGAGGTTAAGGAACAACTCGACGAGATGGAAAAATTAGGCGTCATAGGACGAATAAAAGAACCAACACCTGCTGTGAGTCCCCTGGTCATCGTTCGGAAAAGAAATATAGTGAAAATCTGTATAGACCCGACAGATGTCAACAAGAACATACTGAGACGACACTTTCCACTAAATACGCTGGAAGAAATAGCAGCAGGCATATCAGGATCTCAGTTTTTTACGTTGTTGGATTGCAAAAAGGGTTTTTGGCAAATCAAAGTCAGTGATAGGACAAGTAAGTACCTTGCCTTCAACACTCCATGGGGCAGATATGTATGCTACCGTCTACCTTTCGGAATATCGTCAGCTCCCGAAATTTTTCAAGAGATAATGACGTCACTACTCGGTGACATTAAAGGCGTCAAAATCGCTATGGACGATATCTTGCTGCATGCTAAAACGGTAGAAGAACTGAGAATCATCACAGATAAATGCGTTTTCGAAGCAAGAAAGCTGAAGTTCCTGGGACACGTGGTATCAGCCAATGGCTTAGAAGCTGATCCCGAAAAGGTGGCAGACATAAAAGCACTTAAGTCACCAGGAAACAAGACAGAACTGCAAAGACTTCTTGGAATGATTACGTACCTGAATAAATTCATACCCAATATGTCAGAGCTGACTGACCCACTGAGAGAGTTGCTTAAAAAGGACACAGAATATATCTGGGATGTCTACCACGAAAAAGCGTTAGAAAACATAAGAGAAACTCTCATTTCACCACCGGTTCTTAAGCTGTTTGATGTAAACAAACCAGTGACACTGTCAGTTGATGCAAGCTCGAGAAATATAGGAGCAGCACTGCTACAGGATGGTCAACCAGTTGCTTACGGAACAAGAGCATTAACGAAGTCCGAACAAAATTACCCCCAAATTGAGAAGGAGGCCTTGGCCATACAATTTGGATGCACCAAGTTCCATGACTATGTTTATGGCAAACAGCTGACTGTGGAAACGGACCACAAGCCATTGAAAAGTATATTCAAAAAGGGTCTCGAAGCAGCACCAGCAAGATTGAAAAGGATAATATACAACGTACTGCCATACTCTCCAAAAGTAATATACAAACAAGGATCGCAGATTCCCTTAGCAGACGTGCTGATTAGGGATTGTGAAACAAAACCTCCCAAAAATCCTGAAGAAGAACTTAAGGTAATGGTCACTCTACCGGTCTCGTACGAGGCCAAAGACGAGCTGGTAGCAGCAATTAAAACAGACCCAGAACTCCAAGCACTTATCGAAGTAATCAACAAAGGATTTCCAACGAAAGCTGACAAAGTTCCAGCAATCGTGCGCCATTATTTCAACTTCAGAGATGAGTTATCCTACTATCAAGGATTAGTGTTTAAAGGCAACAAAATAGTCGTGCCTAAAGTACAGATACCTAAAATGCTAGCAAACATCCACATGGGCCATCTAGGTATCCAAAGCTGTTTAAGACGAGCTCGACAGCTCCTATATTGAAAAGGACAGTATAACGATATAGTAGAATTGATCTCTAAATGCAGCACATCTGAGCAGACCCAAAAATCGAATACTAAAGATACAGTATCGATGCGTAAAATTCCAGAATTACCTTGGCAAATAGTAGCATCAGACCTATTTGAATTCAAAGGTAATCCTTATCTAGTTATTTACGACAGCTATTTTGGGTACATAGACTTCCAGCGTTTGAAGAACCAGGCGTCCCTGGAGGTAATTGGACATTTTAAGCAATGGTTTGCCACCCACGGCATCCCCGAGAGGCTGGAAACTAATAATGGAACCCAGTACACTTCTAGAGAGTTCAAAGAGTTTCAGAAACCCTGGAGTTTCAACCATGTCACGTCAAGCCCGCATAATCACCAGGGCAACGGCTTAGCAGAAAGAGCAGTCCAAACTGCTAAGAACATCCTCAGGAAGTGCACTCTCGACAACTCAGATCCCCAGCTAGCACTGATCAACTGGCGAAACACACCTAGAAATCAGGGTCTAAGATCTCCCAATGAACGCTTGTTTAGCAGACTAACCAAGTCTCTACTACCTTCAGCTCAAATCAACTTAAAACCAAGAGTTGTGAAGGGAGTACAAGAAGAACTAGAACAGCTAAGGAATAAACAGGCTTACTATAGCAACAAACATACAAAAGAAACAACTAAATACAACATACAAGACAAAGTACGAGTAAAAATTGGCCATCGTCTTTGGAAAGGGGCAGAGGTCATAGAAAAGCCCGATAACCTGCCAAGGTCAGTAGTGATCAAGACCAACGAAGGCCAGATATTCAGAAGAAACGTGGGTCACTTGCACAAGACACAAGCTGACATAACTAACAGCAACAGAGAAGCTATACCAGCCACTACAACTCCAGTCCCAACGAAACCAACAACTACCTCGTCATCGGGAACCCTTAGCCAACTAAATACAATTATCTGTGTATGTCACGTTATGAGACTTACAATGTACGTATATAATAAGTGATGAAATGGCTGAGTGGTTAAGTCATTGGTCTACTAACCAAAAAATCCTGGGTTCAAGCCCAGGTTTCGGCAATTCTTTTTACTTTTTTTTCAAGCTGGTTTTACAGCTGGAATAACCACCTGTATTTTGCAAAAATTCAATCTATAATCCATAAGCTTTTTATTATTTTTATTTATAAAACCAATGCTAGATGAGATCTAAATGAGATCTATAGGAGATCTCAATGAGATCTGTATGAGATCTAACATCCGGTTAACATACAGAGCGTATACACGCGAAACGCCAAATAATCATTTGTCCGGAATTGTCCTGACCTTTCGTTCAGCACGTTCGGTTATTAGCCGACCGTCTTGGGCAAAGGTTTGCAAGCGTGCGGTCAATTAGCGCGATGTTTTAACAGGTAGCTTGACCTCCTGCTGCGAGGTAGATTTAAGCGAGAGATGCACTGAGAGAAATGAACAGTTGTATTAACCGGAAACTCCGGCAGTTTTTACCGGACTGCTCAGAAAAATCGTTTAAGGTTGAATCTGCCTTAGCACTACGGCTGTTTTTACCTAGCAGTTAAAGTAAAGTTAGCGGGTAGTTTTAGAGAGCCAAATCTACCTGATCTTTAAGTAATAATTGAACAACGCTTTATTATATTTATATAATGAGACTTTATATGAAAATATTATTTTATACGTATTAAATTAGTATAAAAAAAGGTTAGATTTATATACTCCATTTTTTAATGTTGTAATTTCGAATGCGCGTATATGGTAAAATAAGTAGTTTTATTAAAAAAATTATATTCTGTTTCCTCTATACTATGTAAAAGAGAATTATGCAATATTTTTTCAGTTCATTATTATTATTTTGGGTACGTCTGCATGTGTGTTTATAATAACATAAAGGCATTCAATATTATTCAAATATTTTTATTTATAATACAAAAAGTTACTTACTTACAAAATATGTTTAGTAACAACAAATGATAAATTTTTTTTATTTACCAATATACAGGCGTGAATATTTGATAATTCATTAATGTTTTTTAAAACATACATTTCACGTATTTTAACGCAGTAAGCAAAATAATGCTCATCGAAATACAAGGTAGTAAAAGGTTGAAATAGTAAGTATACATTGTTGTCATTAACAATAAATATGGAATCAATTTTACCAAAATGAATTTTACCTTCATCGTTCAAGGCAATAACAAAAATCATTCCAACTTTATACTTAATACTGTCTATTTCAACGAGTTCATTATAAATAATGTTCTCATTTTTGTTATTAGAGAAATACTTTGCTACTTGCGGTTAAGTTCGTCAATATTCTTATAATTATCGATTATAATGTCATTAGATGATAATTTTTTGCTGATTTTGAGGTAAGTTATACGTAACTGATTTTTAATGCTCAAAGTTTTTATTAAATTCATTCGATTTAATGTGCTTACAGCAGTTAACTTAAATTGACGGTGTTTTGATTCATATCGCATAGTCCAATAATTTATTAGGGAACCATTATTTTTTAAACATCGAACAATATGAGTCAAATTATGGAATTTAAATTTCAAGTCACCAAAAAGTTTTTTGTGCAAAGATAAGAAGTCACGTATTAAAAAATCGATTTGAACGATTCGGTCTTTTACAACTATTGGTGAAGTTAACATGCCAACTAGTTTACGCAATAAAATGTATAAATACCAAGAATTTTCCTCTTCTTTGCGTTCATCATATCGATCAACTTGATCACCGATTAATAAACCAAAAAACGGAGTAAAAGCCATCAACTCGGACGAAGACATTTTTATTTTTCCCTTTTGAAGGCGTTCTTTTTTAATGGCTGGTATGTGATTGAAATCTTAATTTTGATGCCTTTGAAAGTTTTCTATTCTACTATTCAAAAATTCTAGTGTAAATAGTTACTTGTTGTAAATAATATCGTTGCAAATATGTACCATTGTATCATTTGCTGAACCTTTGAATGCATCATGTAGTAGATCTAACATGATATTTTCGCATATGTGAAAATAGTCAACTTCATTAAAAATACATTTTTCAGATATACCCGTTTCTCTGCCATTATGTTTTTGACAATCATCTTCGTAGTTATCTTTCGTTCTTAATAAACTTTCTTGTTCACTAGTAAGTGTTTTAATTAAATTTATGGAAGCTTTGCATATTCTGCAGGGACTTCCAGAAACAAAATTAGTCACAAAACCGTACATTGCCTTGGATCCCAAATTTTCACCCAATAGAAGACACAATTGGAAATAAACTTTGTAAGACTTATTATTAACATCAATAACAAGGCCGTTTTTTTAAGATCGTTTAACTCCATTACTAACGTTCGATAAATTTCATGATTTCCAAAATTTATCCGGTCTTTTGCATAATACAGCTGCGTTAAAAGAATGTTATCTAATTTAGTCAAAATTTGAGGAGGAAATACTAGTATGGACGCATATAAACCTGCTAATTTATTTTTACCTACATTACAACCGAGTCTTCATAAATAAATAATGGTAATAGAAACAAATCTTTTGAATTTTTGTATTTTTTTCTCCACAAGTCACCTTGCATGATATTAATAATAAAAATTTTGTCAGTATCTAAATCAGTCATTTAACTTTGTATCATATCGAAAGTTCCCGGAATTTCCAAAAGTGCTTTTAAAGACCATTTTAAAGGAATATATTCTATTGTAGTGTAATTTTTCGAGATGTTATCAATGTCAGACGAAAATTCGTTTTCACATTCTACATGAGATGTTAATTTTCTTCCTATAGCTATAGCTTTTGGATTTATCATAAGCCCTTTTTCTTTATAGATAGAAAAGCGACGATGTTCTGTCATAAATTTTTCAAATACAGTCTTTGAAGATCGCAAAATATTTAAAATATAATTAATAGTGCCTTTCTCCAATGTATCAGATTTTAAATCTATTTGCTGTTGTATGTAATTTAAATAGGTTACATTGAAGAGATTCATAATTGCATCCATTACAGATTGTACAGTATTTCTCGGTATAACTGGATTACTATATAAATTCAAAGTGAACGTAAGTAACTCTTTCTAAATTTATCGCTGAATGAGACATATTTTTATTGTGTCGAGTATTCCTAATCACAGAATTTTCCTTAAATTAGATAATATTTTTATTACAATACTATGAAGTAACGCTTTTTTAAATATTTATAAGTCTTTTGACTCATTTCGCTTACTTAAATAATATCTTATAAACAGCCATCTGTCAAACAGATACACCGTTTTACTCAACGGTAGATTCTTTACTCCTCTTATAAAGACCAGAAATATCACACATTGTACGCGTTACAAAATGTGACGCATTACATAAATAGAAAATACTGCAATCAGTACTAACTTTTATGTTATTCGCTATCAACTATGAAAAACTTAAAACTAATGCTTATTTAAATTCTCAATGAATTTTTCAACACAAGTATAGTGTTTAACAGAAGAAAGATCATTTTCATAAATATGTTTTTGAAAAAATGTCCATAAATGTTTACACTCAGGTGTAAAATTTGTATGGAGAGCAAAAAAAGACTTATAGCAATAATTTACAGCGTGTGAAATGCTATTAGAATTTACTTTAAAATTCATGGAATCAGTGACAACAAAAATTTGTAGACTAGAGCTATCTGAGACTAAGTCTCCTATAACTGCTACATAAGGTCCAATCTTGTTGCCAGATTTAATACTAGCTAATTTTCGTTGTTCTTGAAAAATTACTAATTGTTCGGTAGTCTAAAAACAAATTTTTTTCTCAATTTTAAGAAAGTTCTAAACTTTAATTAATTACAAATTAATAATGACTATATTATACACCTGAATATTTTTAATGACGGAATCTTGGACATCATCAATATTCGTACCATATACAGATTCCTGTTGCTTTCTTTTCCTTATAATAGCTTCTAACAACTTTGCAAGACAGAAAAATGCTTCAATATTCGTTTTACCCGTATAATAAAAATCAATATCAATTAATCACGTATAAAAAGAATCAATGTTTTACAATGATATATTACCAGCATTTATCAAACTCTCATTTGAAGTAGATAGTTTACTTTTTTCTTTGGCCACAGCTACTATAACATTTGCAACCGTATCCCATTTCTCTAATAATCTATTTTTAGATTCCAGATATATTGGGTCACAATTGATTTCTAACTGTTAACAGAATATATAAAATATAAAAAACCCATTGCAACAATATTAAAAAATACATAAGTTTAAATATAAAAATTTTAATTTACCAAAATGTGAGCGTTCGATGATTGTAAACATTTATAAGAAGCAAAGTAATTCTCAATCTTCTTACATCGACCTCTGAGTGTAAAAGTATCCTGCCACTGTTGTTTCACTTCATCCTCAGGTCCGTCGTGAGGTTTTAACCAGTCATCAACGCTCTCCTGAATTGTAAATTTCAGTGTCTAAACGAAGTACAGTAAATTATATTAAATTCAGTGTTTCAAAATTGTTTGTCTACGTTTTTGAAATACATTTACAAGCCTTCTTTTAAACACTCTTCCTTAGAGATAACTTTCCAATATGGAGAATAAAATAATTTTTCAATATTATCAACCTTATTTTGATCAGTTGCAAAAATGACACTCAATTCCTTTGCAAGTTCAGTAAATCTTTCTTTGTTTATTCCAAAAAAAAAAGATATTATACATGCAACTATTACATTTTATACAGAAATTTAATAGATAAAAAATATTCATAAATAAATAAATAATAGAAAACTTTTTAAAGAAATTTTCTGATTAAAATTGAATAATCATGTATAATATAAATGAGGGAAAAATGCATCAAGTAGATAATAATTTGGGAGTTTCGTCCTTAATGTTACAATGAAGTGCAAAAACACTTTATGAAATGAATGAATTGATGAACATATGTATGTCAAATTTTATACCTATAAATCCCTTCATAATCAAATTCATATTCAATAACTAAATCCGAGATCATTCGTTATTCACACTAAACATTTGTTTAATAATCTTGCCTTTTGATGTAGTTTCTAACAATTCTTTGACTTTCTTTTTTGGAACAGCTGTTTAATAAACGAAAAATGATAAAATAATATTTAATATTTTCAATAAAAAAAATTTGAAATGAAATAGAAATTTTGTAAATTAAAATATTTAATTAAGAATGACATACAAAATCTCAATAAAATAATTAAAGAACAAAATATACATTGCAGAAAAACGTACGTATTCTAGATATTTCAATGACTTGTCCGTTTGTTACAGAGTCAAATATGTCAATAGGTAAATTGTCTAATGATATTTCTGAATTAGAATTATTAGTAGTTGACTGAAGGTTATTCGTGGATGTGTCATGTAATAACATTTGAGAACTTCAAGAATGATTAAGTTGTGCTGATTTATTTGGATCGTTTTTCCACGCTTCATTTTTTCTGCTAAATTTTTTGGCAAATCCACATTCTGATGAACTAAACAATTACTCAACATATCTTCGTCAACATCACCAAAAATTTCTTAATCGATACCAGCCTCTAAATGTCAAGAAATGTTATATGAACTATGTATCAAAATTACAAATTTTTTTGTTCTCAATGGAAGTCTAATGTTCTTTTTGAGGACAGATAAATTTTAAATAGTCGTAAAATAAAAAATTGAATTTTACTTTCAGATTCACCTTAAATTATGTAAATAAATTTTTAAACGATGACCTGAATATAAAATACCGAAAAGAACAAAAAAAACTCATATATATCATATACCAGGTCCAACATATCTTCTAAAGGCTACAATTGATAATTATTAAATATTTAATTAAAAAATGGCAAATATAGCCCTCAGAGTACAGTGTATCGCATCTATAAAGTTTCATGACTTATTTGAAAGCAGAAGGTTTACTTAGCTCCGGGGAGCTTACGTCAATATCGGATTTTGAATGTCATACAGGTCTACGCCATTCACATAAGTTAAGAGACTTTACAGGTATATCACATTGTACACTGAGGGCTTGTAAACCAATATTCATGGCTGATCAATGCATTCATTTATAATTATTACGAATTTTGTACTTAAGCATAAGTATACAAATTTTGAGGTTAAGAGGTTAGTTTGTATATATTACAATACTTACTCTCAAATCTTTCGCAAAACTTTTCCAAATTCCACGAAACTAACAGGTCCCTCACGAATTTGTCACTCATTATATAAGATATGTTGAAGAAACATAAACATATACAAAAAATCGCACGTGTTCGGAAAAGCAGCGGGAGCGGAGAGAGAGAGAGAGAGAGAGAGAGAGAGAGAGAGAGAGAGAGAAAGAGAGAGAGAGAGAGAG
>UCOJ01002655.1:0-10250 GCA_900474305.1 Cecidostiba fungosa
CTCTTTATCCTTCTGTGTGTGTGTGTGTGTGTGTGTGTGTGTGTGTGTGTCTGTGTGTGTGTATGTATGAGTGAATGTTCTCAAAGACAAATGCGTTTGTGTGTATTGAAGTTGCATTAATTTCGGAGCAAAGCGCCAATCGAGAAGATTTCGCAGTCGGTTTGACGTATATAGACTCGTCGTCTAGGCTAAAGATGGTAGTATATATATAGTCGACGACGAGTCAGATGGATTGAGATAGACGGCCCAAGTACCATTGCGTTTTATTATCTTTTGCTGCTGAGTATTTTTCACGGCGAACCGGATGCTTGCTTACGCTTCATTTTGTGACGCCGATAGGATTGTTGAGATATTTCCTTTTTTTCGCTCTCTTTGTTTCGGTGAAAATGCAAATACGTTATGAGAGCTGCGAGCAATGAATTCCATGAACATTTACTATATATGGGCAGCCTTTAAAACGAAGAATCGTGGCACGCTTTTTCCATTTTCTAATGCGCAAATCGAATCTTTTATTCAGTAGCTAGAATTTTCAACAGACTCTCTCGGCGGTGCTCAAAACTTTGGCGTCTACTTCTTTAATGGGTTCGCACTGCTGCCGCAAAGTTTTCACGAAGAGGTATATCCAATTTCATTATGCTGCCGTCAAACATGAAAAAATAACTTCCGGTCTTACGATGTTACTGCACGCTTGCCCACAGCGCTATATTGACGTTTTCCCTTTTCCTTATATACGCCATCTGCAGAATTCCATACGTGGCGTTATACTTTTTTAATGGTTCTTGGCCGGTGCCGATCACTTTTCGCTATTTTTAAAAAAGTCTGCTGAGAGAGCGAGATGTCAAACAGTTGAAAAAGCAATCTTCCTTTAACAAAAGGATTTTTTTTCTTCCTTTCTCGGGAAAGAATTCAAAAAGAGGACACGGTCTTCTCTTTCATTTCGACATTGGTGCAGTATTTTTTATTACTTTTTGAATAGTCGCATTCGTGTGCACTGTAATAAATTAATTAAAGTGAAAATTTTAAATACAGGTTCAGCTATGAAAACGTTGTTATAACGGAGTTGGCGTTTTAAAGAGTGCTTATCGAATTTATTGAAAAAAAAAAAAATGTATTTGCGAGTTTAATGGTTTGAAAAATTAGTTGAAATCGTTTAAAGTCAAGTTTTATTAAAATTCCCGCAAATGTACAGTGCCGCTGTACGCTTTCGAAAATCGATTTAGTCGAGCACTTGCAAACTGAATTAAATAAAGTTTTAGCGATCGTCTCGATAATGAGTTTTTCTTTCTTTTTAAATTGCTCGTGAGTTTGTTTGGACTTTATGGGTACTGCAGTTGATTTGCGATAAATTTTCTATTTATTATAAACTTGTTATTCGGAATTTGTTAATAGCAGCTACAAAATCATTGTTTCATATATATATTTGAAAACATTCATTATTCTACCAGTGATCATCAACAAAAGAATAATTTTTCGAAAATCAGAAAATTTAAAATGACTGGTTTGCTGAGTAAATGCGCATTTACGAATAGGTATGTATGTTTATGCCTCCGTAACGGCAAAGCTAGTCGTTCTCGGTGAGAAAACACACAGCGCAAATAAGGACATGTAAAATGTATTTCATCCGCTGGCTTTACATGACATTATGAAGTTTGGCGTATAATTACAGTTGGTAATGTAGATACACCACGAATTTTTGTTTATCCAACTATGTACATATTTAATATTGAGAACACCACGCTACTTTGCCATTTTGCATTTACGTTTTGAAAAATAAACGAATATTTAATAATGTCATGGCGCGTTCTTATGGCAATATTTTTCAAAATTCATCATTATCGGCATATTCATATAATATGTTTTTTGCAGTTCGTATTAGTACCTATATAAATTGCGTAAGAAAGCATTCGCTTGAAATTCAAGATGGCAGACGTAATTAGATAGTTGGCGAAACAAAAGCCTTGCGATACAAAAGCAAAGCGACTTTCTGAAATTCACCTCGTAGATCTCTTGCCTCTAAACAGTAATGCAGTCCAAAAACGGGAAAACCGAGAGAAAATAAAGTAGCAAAAGAGAAAGGAAGCCCAAAATAGAGAAAGAGAAAAAAAGGAACAACGCGCGATAGGATTTTAGCGAGCGGAAGTAAGTGGCTTCCACAGTCTCTTCTCACTGCATCCGCAACGCACAATAATGTCGCGACGCCTTACCTTTATCCCCTCTCTTTCTCCCTCTGCTCTCGCTCTGGCGCCTTTTTCTCTCATTGTTCCCGGCGCGTATGCACGCGCACGCCCAGTGAATTTCGAGAACAATGCGCGAGACTGCGAAAAAAAGCTCGAGGGAAGAAGCGCGGAATCTCAGCTCGTCGCGATTACAGCTGCCGCGTGCCCCGTGATGAAGTGGCCGTGTCGGGCCTGATAAGAGGACCCTCCGCGTAATTTTTTTTTTTCCTTTTTCTCGCTACTACGTCCCGGTAGCTATATATAAGCGCTGCACAATGGAATATATACAATCGTTTGTAGCTCTTTTTATTGCGCGAGATAAAACACGCGCTCGCGATCCTTGACGAGGGCCACTTAGCGCAGACGTCGGCGTCTATGGTCTAGCTACTATAATACCGCTGCCTCGTAAATCAAAAAACCACGGGAGGGGGGGGGGGGAAGTTATGACTGTCGTCGCGGCTGTCGTGCGTGTATACACTATGCTGCGAGACTTCTTTTTTCCAGTTGGTCGGGTAATTATTAAGCTTTTCCGTCATCGTTTATCGTTGCTTTTCTAACGAATCGTTTTCCCTTATATGGTATAGAAAGAATTATTAAGTTCTCATACACCGCTGTTATTGCAAATATTAATTGAATTATTTCTTTCTGTTTTAGGTAAGTCCAAATAATAATTTTAAAAAGCTTGATTCACCTCATCGACGAGTATTAAATGGTTTATAATGTAAGTACAACTGATTCATTACTTCATTTATGTACATCCCTGGTAGAAACTATTCGTTGACCAACCGTTGGCCAACAGTTGGTCAACGAACCCGATAAAGACGTCACGTTGGCCAACAGTCCTGGTAGAAATGCTCGGGTAGACATCCAAGTGGTATTAAATTTAGAGATCAAGTACAAAAATAGAAGACAAACTAAGGCTCAAACATTGACTATAGCAGAAAGCTGTAAAAATACCACGCTGTGGATTCCAGCGCAAAAGCGTCAATTATCCTCGCCGAAAGCCGTAAAAACGCTGTGCAATATGGCAGTCTCGCCTTACTGCAAAAAAAAATCAAACTCACTTTTCCCCGGCAGAAAAAAAAGGGGTCGGAACAAACAGAAATTATCGCAAGGCGCGAGTCTCGGTAACGATTCGGACGGGTCGGCGCGTAAAAAACCATAAACCGAAGCGCCCACGCGCGCTTCCGCGTAAATCAAACAGCCGTATGGGACGTTACAATTATCGTCGCGGCTCGCTCGGCTCGAGTTATGCCGGCAGTGCAGTGCAGCAGAGCCGCAATTTGTAGCAACCCACGGAGCTTTTCATTGCCGCGCAATTTCGCGGCGTCGCGCGCTTTCATTTATGTACGCGCAAGCGCGTGCCTACCCTATAGAGGGCATATATGCCCCCCCTTTTTTTTTATTATTGTTCGCTTCGCGACGCTCACTTGAAAATACGCCTGGAAGCGTGACTGGATTTTTTAAACTGTAGACTCGATGTGAATACAATAATTTTCGGTCCGCACCGCGGGAGGTTATTGTAAACAGATTTTCATTTTTGTTTTTGCTTAATTGAAAATGTACGGCGCGGTTGGTAAAAGAGCTTTTTAATTAGCGACTGTACGGACTGCGAGAAACTTTTTCGTCGAATGAAATTTTAAAGCTCGTGCTTCTCGTAGTTTTTTATTTCTATTACTTGAGCTGCCTCTCGAAGTAAGCTTATTTTAGTATTTCTTTTTTCTCGGGACGAGTATGATTATGCGATTAATTATTTATTATGCTGACCCTTTGACTGGGGCTTTTATGAAATTGATCGGTCGTGTATTTTCTTTTGGAAACATATTTTATTATAAGCTTTCATTAAAAATTAGCTTTCGGGAATAAAAAAAGGAATGCAAATTTTTAATTAGTCTGAGAGTCTCATTGTTACATTCGTGTGCGTTCATATATATGTCGAGCTAACATTAAAAGGTAACTACCAGAAAACGCATAACGTATAATTAAATCCTGTCAGAATTTCCTTCATTTTTAAATGTGAATAATAAAAGGAGCAAGATAACGTACTTTATATATATAATTGTTTGTTGAAACGGCTAAAGTACACCACATATAACGCGGAACAGAACTCTATATTATAAAGTTATATCACCGGTGATGCTGCCGTTTCAAGAACGGGTTGAGCATAGTGTACACACGCAAAACATTATTGCACCGAAATATCTCGCGAGTAATACTTTTAATTTAATTAAAACGTAATAACAACATTCTCTAGGCGATTTAAATATCAAGCTACTGAGAATCTGTTGTTATACGTTGTTGACACGGTTACATAAAGTTATAAACACTGCGAGTTCGAAGATTAAATTTATTTTAGAATAAACAATTAGAATAATTAGAAGATTTTAAATTAAAAATTACTATCAAAAGCAAAATTGTTTGTGATGGAAACATTTGTATACTAATAAATTAAATTATAGAGAACGAAAGTCAATAACAGATTAACCTATGCAATCAATTTGTGGAATCTCTTATACTTAAAAAATTGCAATTTTATTAGTTTTACAATTGGAGGCTGGCGAGCGAAGCGAGCAGAGGGTACTCCCCCTCCCTGGTCATAATATAACAATAGAAAAAATGATTACTTTATTTAGTAATGTACGAAACCTCTCATATTATCAAGTGTTCATTTCAGTTTTATATTTTCATTCAATTACTTGTCAACATTGATCGAAAGTATCTGTGCAACTCCTCCTCTATCTTACAGAACAAAATTTTATATACAGCTCAATAAAAAGAAAGAGTAGGTCAACGCACCGTGGAAAAGTAGCGAGAAAATTGCAGATAAGTCGCGCAAAAGCGAAGACTCGAAAGGCACAGCTGGTCGAGCGCTTGACGCGAAATTAATATACAACCTCACCGTGCAGAAGCTCTATATACGCGCTAGTTGCTGTGTATATACTACATGTAAAATACTGCAGAGTGCGGAGGTATAGAGGAGGGGGGGAGAGCCGAGTGCGCGGGTATCGGAGCTTTTGATCAAACAGCGTAATAACTTGCGAACTAAGCTCGTAATCGAGGCTCACGAGCTTACGTAAATCGAACCACTGCCAAGATCAGCCTGGCGTGCACACAGTCTACTCGTATTCACAGATATTATACGTGTGTGTGTGTGTGCGCGCGCACGTGTTGTGCAGCTTTCATCTCTTGGAAGAGGTCTTCCTTGCATAGTCGTCATTGACGACAACTACTCGAATATCCGGCTCCCGTTTATACGTAATATATAAGTCTCTCGTATCAATCGAAACATGTTCTATATATGAGCAGAGACTCATTGCTTCCTCTTGCGCTCCTGCCCAAATAACAGCTAGTTCATCTGCTTGGCAAATTAGAAACCCCTTTCCTCTTCCCTGTCGTTCCCGCTATATAGATATGTAGATATATACTGCGCTCGTATTTATAAGCCTTTGGAGAGCACACATGGAGGCATCGAATTTACGTAGCTCTACTAATTTTCCAGAGTAGCGCCGGCGAGCAATCGCCGCTGATCCTTTTCACCGGATCTTGCGCCTGATTTTGGCGGGGGAAGTTCGAGAAGAGTATTATAGTTATCGCTTCGAAGCTGCGGATCGTATTTGCATGAATTACTCTCCCTGAAGTTCGCGTGAGCTCGGAAATTTTGTAGAGTTGGTTGGAGAGTTTTACGCGTCGGACCAAGAATGCACTGACTATCGAGCGTGTAGAAGTGTGTACTCAGCTGCACGTACGCGTATTATAGCCTAGCTGTATATTCGAAATTTTAAAGCAGTTATGTTCGAGAGCGGGCCGTAATCCACGCGATGCGAGGAGCTGGCGAATTTCGAGGTCAGAGTTTGTAATTGTATTAGCTATTCGCCTGGTTGGCGAGTTGGAAAATCAATTGGTTTAGTGGGAGGAGGATTAACGTTCGGTATAATGGAGAAGATTTCAGACGTTTTTCTGCGTAAAAGTGATATTTTCGTTTGAATGGATCGAAAATACTTTCGTGGAAAGCTCTATCCGTATAATGGAACGTAATACCCCCACGAAATCTCATTATAGATCTACCTGTCGTTATCACGAGAATAATCTGTTTATTTTCGTTTCGTGTTTTTTTCAACTCGGCTCTGCGTATACGAGTATCATGATGTCATCTATAAATACACACACGTGATTTTGTGCCTGATAGACTGCTGAAAGAACGCTGCCATCAAACGATAAAATACTGTTATCAAATATAAGATGGTATAGTCGACAACTACGACATACAGTTTGTCAAAATATATTATAAAAGCATGAGAGCGTACAAGAAAATAGGCACTGTTGACGCTTTTCGTTCTCGTTGAGCCTACGTTCTCCTTCGCTGTTTCAAAAACTAATTGAATATTATTAGATTAATGTAAACTTCTGTGGATCTGAACGATTAGTTTCCATAAATAGAGTTGAATTATTTTGGTGCAAAATGAAATGTGGTTGTTGATTTTATGATTAATTACAACGGATGATTATACCGTCAGCTTAATCATTCAGTACAGCTGAATCCCGTATCTCGTCCTGTCTCCCAAAGAAACTCCGAAATAAAGATTTGATGGATTAAAGTCTGAAACTATACTAATGAATAGAATTCATCAGCTGCAGACACGTATTTAGAATTAATATCCCGGAGTCGCGGGCGTTTGCAAATTCTACACACGTGTTGGGCACATCAACAGCCGACGTGAAACTCGCGCGCGCGTGCGCTTGCAAAATTAAAATTTATAATAGATTGGAAGCACTTCACTTTGATTAAAACGATTTATTATTGCTGCAATTTATATTGCTCGAAAAGCAATTAGCGTGATTGACTCGCAAAATACTTGAGCTACAGATACGCACGCGCGCGCGTGCACGTGTGTAAAAAATATTTATCAACTGGCGGTCGAAATTATTCGAGTCATTATCACGCATCTCTCGCGCTTCTCTTGAATTCCGCTCGCACTCGCGAGAATGATAGATTTATCTGCCGTTTGTGAATCTCTCACAACGTATATAATAATACCCATTGAAAATATACGTGTAATATACGGGATTAATGATGAAAGACATGGTTTACTCATGTAATACTAGTATGATATCTTTATCTGTAACATAATACAGTATAAATTTACTTTAAAGTAAAATAAAGCTGTTGAAAAAACTGTGCAACTGCGTGAAATGAAAATATGTCCAGTATGTCTACTCCGACGACATCCTGGTTCAATTTATTTCCATAAACCTTCGTCATTGCTACACACAAAAACGAGCAACGTCCTTCCGATCTATTTACCTCGACATGAAATTCGATCGGCAAACAAAAACCAATTACGTTTGATTCAAAATCAAGCGTAAAAAACAGTCACCCGGCCGCCGCCTCTGCACACAGTCCTCATTGCGTGCGCGTGCTCGCGCCTCGCTAAAGCGCGAAAAATCACTGCATTTCAATCAGCAGCCGGCGGGAAATCACGCACCGCATCGTAATACAATAAACGACTCTATCTCACTGCCTCCTTCTCGCTTAATATTTATCGCGATCGCTTGTCAATTTTTCGCGGCATCCGTGCGTTCGTGAGAGAAAAAAGCATGAGAGAGAGAGACCGAATCGCATAAATAGCTGGCGCGATCGTCGCTCGCATATTCATTGTGCGGCAAACTCTCGAGGAATGCGAAAATATCCGTCGGTCGCGATTCGTGATCGGATAGTCAAAAGAAAGTGCAGTCGGCCTCCGTTTGCAAAATATTCCGCGCGCGTGCTGATAGCGAGCGCACGTGATGCCAGGGGGTTCGTCTGTTTGCGTGGTGGTATATTTGGGTAGAGAAATTTCGCGCGGGGATGAGACTGATGGGAGTGTCTAGATGCTTGCTTTATGTGCGTTTGTTTGTTTCATCCAAGTTCTGCGTAGTGTTTTGATGCTTGAAAGAGAAGAGAGAGATATATAAAGCTGTATTAGGATTGAAGTAAACTATAAGCCTTTGCACCATGAATATTAGGAACTTTTCTAAAATATGTTTGTGTACGTAAATCATTTTAAGGACATTAGCCGTATGAAATGCTATTCCTAGTTCTTTATATTTATAGAAGATAATACCTAAACTAGTAATTTTGGAACAAATTCCGAATCTCCTCGTAAAATTACAGTATTCTTTTGTCTCTGAATTAGTAGAAATTTTTGCTCCCTTCCGAAGGTGAAGATACATCAATTTCCAACGTGTCCTCCCGAAATTCCAAAACGCGACATCTAAAACACGTGATTTTCTTTATCCGCAATTTCAATAGCCACAAAATGACTTTCTGCACATGTAGCAAATCCGTTTTTCCCCCTCTCACCGCATTGCCACTTTTATCAAACATGCCGCGCGAATTGCTCCTAGCTCACTTTCTCTTTCCAGCTTCCGGTCTCTATTTCAGTATCAACTTCTTTTATCCACGCACACTTACACACACACACATGACGCACACACAGACGAGCACACGCGCCATAGTGGCCGTATATCTCGAGGCTCGCCGCAGTAAATTGCGGGAGCGCGCGATAAAGCTCGCGCTTCGCACGCCACGGCAGCTGAGCTGCTATACGCACCCTAATCGTTTTCCCATGAGCCTCTTCCGTATCACACATATCCTCTACGCGTTACCCAAAGCTAGAAACGAGAGAGGAACAGCCCTACTGGCCCCTTACTCTTATGTTTCCTTGGTTTCATAAAAACGCCAATTTATTTCGCGAACGCTCGGGAGCTGCAAGACAAAAGCCCTCACCTCGCCATTGTATACGTGAAGCAGCGTATAAGAGGATGAAACGAAGAAGAAGAGCAAGAGGGGAAAAAACAGACAAAACGTACAAGGAAGCGCATGGTGTTGCAGCCAAGGAGGAAAATAACCGAGCAGACGCTCTATTGTCGCTAGCAGCAGCAGCAGCAGGGCGTATACACATCGAAGATTTCGAATGCACGCTGATACAGACTCCCCCATTCGTGAGTCTCAATACGCCCTGCTGCTTATGTGCAGTTTCCCGTATGTATATATACACACGTCGCAGGCTCTCTTTCACTCTGTATATGTACGAGATCGCGCGATAGTTCGTATGCGCGAAGCGCCTCTGCTGTAAGTCTATTATCTCGAAGCCGAAGCGTGAGCGTCTTTTTCGTTCTCCAAGTCTCCGGGGTTCTTTTCATTTCCGCGAAGAAGAGACTGAGGAGAAGGAGGGTGGGAATTCTTCTCACTTTTTTTTACCTGGTCTCTTTAGACTGTTCGAGGTGCTGCTATTTCAATGGAGATCATTGTGGCAGTGCGGATTCTCTGAATTTTGTAATTGCTTTGTTTGCGCGCTGGGTGTCAGGAAAAATTGAAAAGTTTTCTGGGGTTGTTGTAATTTGCGCTGTTATAAGTAGGTGACCGCTTTGACCTAGATGTAATTATAATTGCGGGTCGTTAAGTTACTTTTGATTTGAAAAGTTTTGTTTTGTAAATGACGGCCCATTCTTGGGGCGGTTTTCCGTGCCATTGTTGTTGTTCAATACAGAAACAAATTTGATGAAACCAGATAATTATTGTTCTTCAAACTTCACGGTATGCGCTTCTTCGTCAAATTCTTTTAATAATTATAATAATTATTATGCTTATATAGCCATTATTTTTTGTTTGTTACGACGTATTCTACATTATCAAAAAGATCTTATGTAGGTTTCGTGTTGAACGCTGTTGTTTCTTGATTTATTTTGAAAATATTGTTGTGACCGAGCTCGAACATCGCGCAATTCGTACATTTTGAATCGCGCATAGCAAACCCTTGGTCTTTGACAACGACATCAAACAAAGTCGCGAATGTTGTTGAACTCATTCTTGAAAGCTTAACCCTGGTAGAATATAAACCAACCAAAATGGTTTATGTTTTTGCATTGACGAATGGTTCACCAACGCCGTTGTTTAATAAAATATAACAGACGCAAGACTCCTACAAGCCTGCATCTGCAGCTGACGTGTCGTATGCTCGATACACTTCAGTTGTGTTTACACGAGTTCACAGC
>UCOJ01002656.1:0-10266 GCA_900474305.1 Cecidostiba fungosa
TTCTCTTGTTTTCTAATGCTATACAATGACCTTATATGTGCTCAGTCTATGATTTAGCGTACGATCTAGCTTATGATCAAACATGTACATTCGCACGAGCTTTAGCGCATGCGGATTTTCAGCAGGGTAAACAGCAACTTAAAATAAAAGGTTTTTTTACGGGTACAATATACTATTAAGGCAGTGATCGGAAAGGTTAGAATTCAAAGAAGTCATTTTTTTTCATACCTCGTCACCTATCATACCTTTCCAAAATAGCGGAATAATGTAAAATTCTGTAAAATTTGAATTTTTACTTGTATGCTTTTTAGAAAATCAAGTATTTATGAGATATTCCTTATCCAAATATCATTTTATGTTAGATAAAACATTACTGTATACGTTTCCTCTAATTTTACACGTCTAATTCAATATGGCGGTCAATACGAAGAACTTATAATTTTTTTGTCATCATAAGCAGCAAATTTGTGGATAGAAATACTCTTAGTAGCCGAGTATGGAATTTCCCGATACCAGAACTGAAATTTGGAGGAAAAAAACATTCAATTTGAAAAAAATGTCCAAAAATAGAGCAAAGTTATAAGCAATAAAAATCGCTCATAACTTTGCTCGGGAACTATTACAAAAGGGTAAAAATTCATTAAAAACGACAGATTTTCTATTTTTGCAAAAGCCAAGATTATCATTGATTTTCAACTAATTTAAACTTTTTTTCAATTGCTCATAATAACATTTTGCTAATGAGAAGCATCCGTTTTAGCCACAGGAGGATAAGGATTCGGAGATCATGAAAAAAGTGTCTCATCTCAAGTACTCATACCACATAAATGAGAGACTGCTGTCATGAGAGGTTCGTCAATGTTTATAATGAAGATTGTGTCGCAGCTTCTATTGATTCGGATCATTCCTTATTAGAATGGCTAAGGTTACGCCACTAAGCTAAACAAAATGTTGCATGAGATCTCATGTCGTAAGATAAGATCTCATGTAACATTATTTCTTAGTTAAATAAACAAAAAATCAGTTCAAAAATATACTTTAACCAAGCCAACTACACTGGCTAGTCCGCCAACCAGTCGCCAACGCCTAGTCAATCTCGTTGTCCGATAAAATGTATTAACTTACAGAATTTCGTACAAACATTGTTGTACACCAACGTAAGGTAAATGTGCGGGATGATGTACAAGACATTGGACATGAATGCCTGTAGGTAGACCAGTTGATAGTTCTGCAGGATGACATACGGAAATCGTTTACATAAAGCCATAAAAAGATAAACTGCATGCAGTGTGCACGTTGCGATCTGCAGTTAACCTGCAGGAAATTCGCGGAATTTTCGACATACCCGATGAAAATAATTTGCAGAGATTTCTACAGAGGTTTCTGCAGAGTTCTCTTGAGAGATTTCTGCACAGGCTTCTGTAGAGCTCTCTGTAAAGATGTTTGCAAGGATCGCTGCAGGAAGTTTGGACGCTAGCAATACGTAATAGTATATTGTGTACCAAGGGCGTAAAGTGGGTCTTTTCAGAACGAGTACTGCAACCACACAAGGTCAAAAAACCCACTTAGCCCTTGGTACTCACCTTATTTTTTGTGACTTATGCATGTATTTTCGCGTTTGTTGAGAGTTTAGAAGATTTGCCAATGAATTGAGTAGCGGGCGCAAAAGTACTTTTTCGGCCGCCGGTCGGAAAACGACTACTTTTGTCCCTAATTTTTGGTCAAAAAAATGCGAAAATCGTGCATGTGTTACAAAAATTGCCAATTTACTTGTCGTTTTGGCACGAGATTTTTCAGCAAGAAACGACGGTGAATCTCACATTTTTATCGAAGCAAAATGTGCTTTTGCTGGAAAACAAGCGGAATCACTGGTTTTTGATGGGCATGGCACTTATAAATATAAGTTTACTGACAGCATTTAAACTGCGGGTCGCATTACCTGGACGTCGTCATCAACGACGACCTCGAACACCGAGACGCCATCCACGAGCTATGTTGATATGCACGCGATAAACACTATGGAGCGCTCTACTTGAAGCCAGTCATCGGCGGCGACACCATCAGACACCTAGACACTGCCCATAAGCAATATGCACAAGCACGTACCGAAAATTACGAAGCGCACTGCCTGGACCCCATCACCGTGAATTACTGTAAGTCAAAAAGATCAATCTTTGAGATTAAAAATTCATACATGCAGTACTTGGGGATTCCACCTACTGTTTGGCGCAACAGTCGCGTCGCGCTGGTCACGCAATATCGATATTTGTCGAAACTCTACTATTCCTATATACTCCACTCCAGCACTTAAGGAAAGAAAATTAATCACGTTAAACGTAATAATTATAATACTTGTCTCGGCAGAAAGGGTCGAAGGACAAGCCAATTATGATTTTAATAAATACTTTACAAGTACAAATTAACGAACGGCATACTGATGGAAAGATCGGATTCGAATAAAGTTCCAGCTCAATTTTGTGCTGTCCGGCTGACGCTTGCACTGCTTTTGCTTGATGAGGTAATACGGGATGTTGAATAGATGTGCATAATTACCACCATCAAGTACATTGCTCTCACTTTCTGCAGTTTCATTCCTTTTAACAGAATTTATAGAAGATTCGTAGTTCGTTTTCTACGTTCTATACAACAGCATGACCTACCGGAGAACCTATATTATTAGTGCATGCGTTGAGTGGTTTTCTGTTGGCCATGTATTTGCACATATGTCTAGTATATTAGTAATTAATAAGCGTGCAGTTATATTAGAGGAGCATCTCGATGCCGAGGACACGTAATTAATTTATGCTAACTCACGCTAGCTCGCGATAGCTCATTAGCGCGCGGTGTGATAAGTGCAGTCCCGTGCTCGGTCACGCATATCACGTCATTTCCCCACAAATCTGGATCTGGATCTGGAAAGTGCGGAGCAAAGGTCAGATAGAGCAGTAAAAGTATGGCCAGTCACAAGTTGCGCCGCATATCGAAGTGTTTTGGAGGAACATTTGCACGAGTGTCGCGCGTTCTCTCCGAAAAGCGCAGAAAAGCTCAAAAAAGCTATGCAACATATGGATAGGTGCATGCGTGGACATGAGCGGCTTTGTGCAGGGGGCTGCAGTCGCGCTCGCCGCAGGTGAGTGACTTGGCTCATTAACGAGCCGCGATTGGCATCGCGCGCGCGCGCTCTCTCTCTCTCGTTTAAAACCTGCGCGGCATACTTGGCCGCATAGCCATTGTGCTGCTGTTCCCCTCGGCCAGCTTTTCAGGGAGAGTTTACGCCCAGAGAAGGTGGGGCTGCACTTTCCGGCTCGGTTTTGCTCTCCTTTGCTCGCTATATGCACACACCACGCCCTACACTTGCATCCAGCGGTGCAGGCTCGCACCTATGCACGTGTACCTACAGCAGTATACCTGTATCGTCGCAGGCTGGGGGCACCTACAGTATAATTTCATTAGTGCCAGCGCTAAACAAATAATATTGCGCATCGGTGCGATTGCGTAATTTTGCATATTCTCTGCTGCAGCTCCGTCGACGACGTCGATTAGCATAATAGAGTTACTCTCGATTCGCGAGCGCTGCGGCAGTACATCACGCACTGCTTCTCTCTTTTTTTCGTCCTCTTCGCCTGCTCGCTCATAACGATTTTTTCTGGACAGCGTCTTGGCGCGGCCAGTCTCGCTCCCTCGGCCGAAGCAGTAATTATTATTTGCTGCAAAAGTGGGAAGAGCGAAGAACGAAGGAGAAGGCAGACAGAGAAGGCGGCCTATGCGGGAACTGCGGAGGGTGCAGTCGCCGTGGCAGTCGCGCAGTCGCCACCCCCTGTCGCGACCGGAACTGACGCACATCTATCTTGTCCTTCGACTCAGCCATGCGCTTCCGCCTCAGCGCCGAGAATTTGCGAGAGAGAGAGAAGCTTATTTTCTCTCTTTGCTATATTATACACGCGCTGCTGGCTGCCGCGCAGCCAGCGAAGACGAGTATATACTTGCAGAGGAGGAGAGCAGTCTGCAGTAGGCATCAGCAGGCCACGCGATCCGTCTATTTAGCTTCTCTTGATTCTCGAATAAATCAGCCGCGCGATAAACTGCAGATTCATTGCTCGCGTTAGATTATCGCAATCGGTTGGCAGTTAGCGCTTCCCGGCGGGGATCGAGCGAGAATATATATATATTGTGCTGGCGATGAGCTAAGTATGAGCTGGGGGGAGTCGAATCTGCATGAGCGATTAGTTATTCGTCAGGGCGGCTATTTAAATAAGTAATTGTCACAATGTTTACGAAAGCAGCGCCGTCGCGGAGCTTTGCCGGCGGACCCTCAGGCTCCGAGGAATTGAATTAACGGCGTACGTATGGTGAATAATTAATCGGCCGCCTACTTATACTCGCGAAAGTCCGGCTGCTCGGGCGAGGAGGGATATACGCTACGCGCCGGATTTACCTAATAGCGGCTAATGCAGCCGCGCTTACGCGACATAAGCATCTCAGCAGCAGCAGCAGCAGCAGCAGCAGCAGCAGCAGCTTCCCCTCTCGTCATGCTGCGCACACAATTGTTGTATCGTGTGCGTGGGAGACGTTCGCGGCCGATCGTCGATTGAGACGCCTGCAGCAGCACGGTGGCAATCGAGCCAGGGAGATAAAAGGAGACAGCCAAGTGATTAGCAACGAGCGATAAGCGAGTGGAATAAGGGAGCGCGGAGGAAACGACGATTCTTTAGCTCCCTCTCGTATATACTCTCGTTCTAATGGATCAGCCGTCGTTCCGCACATTAGCTTCTACTCGCCGAGGCAAGAGGCGAGCGGAGAGAGCGAGAGAGAGAGAGAAAACAGTGGCAGCATCTCTCTAATACTCTGTCCGGTGGCTCAAACTCAAACTCATCCTCGTCCTCGCCCTCGTTCGCTTCCCAGAGCAGTCCTTCTTCATCTTTATCTTTCTCCCTCGCTCGGACTTAGCTAGCTATAGGCGACGAGTGCGCTCCCCGGCAACCCTTATGAAAAATGAGCCTGCTCTCGGCCGCTAGCTGCGCGACGAGATCCTTGCCGAGAAATAAGCGAGTGTCATCATCATTAGCCCGACGGCGGCGGCGGCGGCGGCGGCGGCGGTAGCGGCGACGAGCTGCGAGCGCGTCCGCGTTACACACGACTGCAAAGGGGCTGCACGCTACTGGCTCGCACAATGTCCCTTTTTTCACGTATACACACTCCTTCTGCCTCTGACTTGACTGCTTCCCTTCTCGATAGCTCCGGTTAGCTTCTCTGCCTACTCGCCGACCCCGAGACGCACGAGCCTCGATCATTCTTCTTTTATTCGCTTTGTATAATAGATGTGTATGACCAGCGGCAAGCTTTGATTTGTGCCCGATACCCTTGATTTCGCTTTTCTTCGCTCTTCTTCCTCTTCTTCTTCTTCTGCTAACGTGTATATTATATTATTACGAGCAGTAAAGTTGTGCGTCGCACGACGTGCGAATACAGGTCATTTGCGCAAGTCTCTCTCTCTCTGCTCGGGCGCATAAGCGGCGCCGGAGCGAGAGAGTGCCGAGACGCGCGAGGGAAAACGAGCGAGGCGACGAGAATTATTATCGTTCCTCGAACCTCGGACTAGCCTCGTAAAAGCAGCCTCTGCCCGCGAGCGCACTAATCTTCGGCAGCTCCTCGGCTCTGCGGAATTTCGAGTCTCGTTTTATGCCTTCTCTCTCTCTCTCTCTCTCTCTCTCTCCTTATGATTACCTGCAACATCTTTATTAACTTTGTTTGCACTTCGCTCGCTCCTCCTCTCGATCCTCCGCGGCCGGCTTGAAAACGCAGCTCTCCGAGTCCGCAGCTACTAGGGCTTCTATACACGACTCGCGCTCTGCGACCGGATCGGGAGTAAAAATTTCAATCATTCCGCGGGCGAGATATTTTTCGAATTAATTCAGAGCCGGCAAAAAGTAGGCCGCGGATAATTAGCCCGCTAGACGTTCAAAGAAATCCGAGGGAATGCTGCAGAAAAAGCGAGAGAGCGAGTCCTAGAATACCGCAGAGCCAGCTGAAATCTCAAATTCGTCGGCCTTTGCAGGCGCATAATTCGCGTGTATGACGTCCGGCAGTAAGCAGATCTCGACCTGGCGAACAAGAAGCAAGCAAAACAAAAACAACGAGCGGAACGAGGCGGCTAAAAAGGAAGAGACGGAATAAGGTGAATTCCAGAACTGATCAGAAGTCAAAGGAGCGAAGCGACGGAAGGAGAGAGGACAATAAGAGGATGGGCTGCACGCACGCGTCGCGGCTGGTCGTCGCGTCGGGCCGATTGAAGAGCGCTTTGCGGAATGGCAGATCAGAAGTCGCTGCTGCTGCTGCTGCTGCTGCTGCTGCTGCTGGCATTTCTACACCGCGGACTAGGACCAGCTTTGACGAGAGATTGATGCCTCGACTCGAGATCGAGACACGCCGCGAGACGAACCGGCGAAAGGCCAGAGAGACGGAGAACGCGAAAGAGCGCAAGAGAGAAAGAGAGGCAGATCATAAGGAATTAATGGGGAAGAGAGAGAGAGAGAAGGGGAAAGATGAGCCGCTCCGCTGACTTGTGCAAAAAGAGAAAAAAAAAGAGCTGGAGGGAGCAGTTTTGTCGGTGGATAGAAGAGTGAAGAACGAGAGCGAGAGCGAGAGAGAAGATCGTCATCCGGCTGGACAAAAGGTACCGCGCGGCATTTTGATCGTCGGCTAACTTCTGTGCGCGCTTCCCTATAACGCACGCGCGCGCACACACACACACGAGCGCGTCGGTCCTTCCGTTCCCTGCAAAAACCGAAAATATTTGCTTTTCCTTTATTTTTCTTTATATGGGCATAGCCAGCCACTGCGGCGGCTTTTTTTATTCTTTCGTCTCCCAACCTTTTTCAGCGGCTCACTCTCGCTTGCTCTCGCGCGCTCATTTCTTTCATACGCGCGAGCTCGATTTTGCGCGCGTCGCGCTGCACGCCACACGTGCATTCCTGCTTCTAAGCTTTTTGGCACGCTCGCGCCGCCACCGCCGCAGCTGCCCTTTGGATCCGCTATTAAAGAACTTTGTATATAAATGTGTTTGTGCGTGTGTGTGTGTGTGTGTGTGTGTGTGTGCTTCTACTATTAATATTGATCGGGCGCTTTTTTCGAGCAAGGAATGCCGCCCGATAAATTTCGCATCGGTCCGCCCCGCGCGCGCTTTTGTCTCCGCGCTGCTGCTTTTTCCTCTGCGACATTCTCGTAGGCCGCGCATTTTTGCATTTTCATTTCTATCCCGAGGATGATGCAGCTCTGCCAGAAATGCGACTTGCAGTACAAAGCGATTAGCAAAACTTTCCATCCTCTTGTATGTATACACATGTTGCAGCTAGGAAAGCGCTGGCGCTGCTGCTATAATAGAAAGAAGCAAGAAAATGATAGATGATTGATGCAAACGAAATAAATGTTTAATCAATGCACATCGCCGAAGAGATTATCACTTATGCGCGCGAGCTGCAGCTGCAGCAAGTCGCGATTTGAATATGATTTTTTGCTCCGGGCATTGCGAACATCGGCTTCTCATCAGAATGTAAATACGCACTTTTGACAGCCGTCCTCTCGGTCGAGAGTTAAAAGTGCTGATTACACGACTGTGTCGAAGATGTTGTGTGTGTTGCTGCGGCAGTACATTTATGTAGTAGTAGCGGTGGGAAATGGTCGGACGAATAGTCACGGACTCGAATTTCAGTCTACTGACATGTGCAAAAGCGTCCGCGGTGGAAGAGTCACTTTTCGCAACCTTTTGCACCTACTTAGCAGTTTGTGAGATAGTCATAAATTAGTCGAAGGAACATTCATCATTGAGCAGGTGGTAAACTTTGCATGGCTAATGTACAGAGCGCTAGTGTGTTGCGCGCGTATATTTATATATACGTTATGCGTGCAAGAGCCACAGACAAAATAGACAATTAAAGCAAGAGAGTAAAACTATGCAACTATATATATAAGCTGCTGCAATAACAGGGGGGGAAGAGAAATGCGCGCATGTATTACGGGGTTACGTAGGTTCAATGCCGAAGAATGATTGATGGGTAACTTCTAACCTCGGTTTGCATTGACAAGCAACGGCGCGACAACGACAGCGCGATGACGATTGCGCGAGATATTAGTTACATATGTTAATGGCTGAAGCTGATGTAGCGAGGCAGTGCAATGATTGAGGCTGCACGAGGCAGGTGTGCTGGCTAGTCCGCTCTTGCAATAATACGATGCGCCGCAGCCGCCGTGACCGGGCTGTCATATATATATAGATACATATATATGTATATATGTCCAGCAGCAGCAGCAGCAGCAGCAGCAGCAGCAGCAGCAGTAGTAACCCCTTTGCCGAGCTGTGTAATCGACTTGCAAATGAATCGCTCAATATCCCGAACGACCTCGTCTCTTTCGCGTGCAGACTCAACGCACACGCGACTTGCGTTTTCTTTTTCGCAACGTGCTCGCTTTCGCGCGCGCTTTTACTTATGTACTGCAGCACTTGTCGAAGACGAAATTTTCCACTTTGCTAATACTTACACTCCATACTTCGTTATACCGCCGCGCGCGCGTGTGTGTGTACTTGAGGTTTATTACGTCATGTCCCTGTGCTGTATTGATAATAATCATCGACTCTTGTTTATGTGTGCGGTACAAACGACGAATAACGCACTGTTTATCGCTGTATAACACGTGGAATAACGTGAGAATTTCTTTTATGCCTGTGCGAGCAAATCTATACGACCGGCAGGGAACTTTTCTCGGGGTCTGCAGGGAGGGGCAACCTTTTTTTTCTGAGAGCAGCCCAACCAGATCTATATTTTTTGTGAGTATGAAAAAAATCGTGTTCCCGGGATATCGGAAAACTTATCTTCTTTTTCCCGGCTGGATTAAGTATCTTTCTGCGGGAAATTGGAACGAAAAATAGCCTGGTTTAACGACGTTTATACGCAAAACGTTCAGACAATCCCAACTAAAATTCGTTAAAAGTGAATGATCGGCTAAAAAGTTGTCTACGTCATTTGGAAATGTAAAAATTGAACTTAACTATAATAATCCAGCTGGTGTAAAATATAAAAAATTGTTTTTGCAATATTTTACTATACGTCATATTGTGACAACAACTAAAAAATATTCTACACGCATTTTCATTTAAAGTAGGATGCCCACCACGCAACTTTTAATTTTAACAAAAAACGTCTAATTCTTTTTTAATAGCGAGCACAGTTTTTTTCTTTTGATATACGTCATGTTTAGGTGACTACAAGAAGTGATAATTCATTAATTGTGGTAGACGACGTCAAGGTTAACGGAATTGTATTAATTTGAATTATACCTTCGTTGAAACTAATACGACGTATAGCACCCAAGTTTCAGATGAATCGGTCAAGCCGTTCTCGACATATCGTTGATAGAACATACATTCTTAATGCATTTTTGAAGTTTAAAATAAGTTAAGCCTATAGCACTTTAGATGTAAGTTTGTTATGAGCGCAGATATTTTTTTCATAAGCAAAAAGAGTCGAGAAAAGGATTACCACTACCACTAAAATTCCGTGTATGATACTGTGCATATGCTACTGAAATAACTGTTTTTTACACGAGTTACGTTACAAAAATCTCCCGTATGTAGAATATTCACAGCAGACGAATCCGACTCGGCTGAAATGTTCTTTTCCATGCAAACTATAAACACATGCTATTGTAGTTATTGATTTAAAATGACGGCGCGTGCATTTGAAATGTTCACTTTGGTCACAATAAAGAAATTTCAAGAATGCTCTTACGTTACATAATTTGTAGATTAAGCTTTATAATGATAATAATAGCTAACTCTATTCCATCTGGAATAAGATCGATAATTATCACGGCGTCCGAGAAAACTTGCACGGTTGAAAAAACGCCTATTTGCAATCTTCATTTTCAAAGCCAATAAATAAAATAAATTCATCACAGCCCTGATAAACTTAAAGTATACCTCCAGTTTATCACGTCCTGAATGAATTTATTTCATTTATTAACTGTGAAAATAAAGTTTGATGATATATACATTTTTCAAATGTGCTTAGTCTTTTTTATTAGGAGCGGCAATGCAAGTGTAAATGATTTTTATCCAACTAAAGTTTAAAAGTTTTGGTCGAAGAGTAGTGCGGTTCAGATTTCCTACGAAGAGTAGTGCAGTTCAGATGGCTTTTTCGGGGCTTTATAATGGAAAAACTTATGAAATTTATGAACGGCAAAGCGGACATATAATAACATCCGCATACAAAG
>UCOJ01002657.1:0-10173 GCA_900474305.1 Cecidostiba fungosa
CCTTCCTACAGGTGGCGCACGGGCACGCAATATTTGAATTCAAGCGAATATCCCTACATTTTGGTAGGAGCCATACATAAGAAGCGAAATCATAAATTTATCTCGAAAAAACGCAAATATATACGTATATACTACGGTAAAAAAATAGTATTTTTAACATTTACAATAAAAATTACTTCCAGATTGAATTTATAAAAATTAAAATTACAAGTCGTATTAGACAAAAAATGAAAAATACGCAATTCTAGGAAAAAAATGGTAAAAATTTTTTTTTGATAAACGCGTTTTGGGGACGTGTTCTATGGAAAATTTCCTATCAAAATAAATAATAAAAAAAAAATTGGTTTTTTTCAAAGTTTAAAAGTGTTTTGTCCCTTAATTCCTGTTCTACCACCTTATTTACCACGTAAATTGCATCTAAGTAGTACATCTTCCTTTCCTGAACCTCGTCTGCGTATCACTCAATCTATCCTCTTCTTCCAGTTTCTTCTCCATTCTTCCCCTTATCAATTCTACATAGCTTTTGTAACCTTAGTCCATTAGAGTTATCCCTCTATAGTTTTTACATTCCCCCTTATCTCCTTTTTTGTATATCAGTGTTACTATCCCTTTTCCATTCCTCTGGCAGACCCTCTCCGACCCATATCTTTCCTATTATCTCCATCAGTTCGCCTAGTAGCCTGTCTTCCCCAAACTTCCATACCTCGCTCTGAATACCATCTTCCCCTGGTGCCTTTCTCTCCTTCTACCTTCTAGCTATCCTTCTCACCTCGTCTATATCTATCCCTCCTTCTTCGGTTGCATCATCTCTCTCTTTCTCCGCTACTGCAACCCCTCTACCACACTTTTGTTCCTCCCTCTCCCCAATTGCTTCTCGAAATACTTTAACCATTTCTCATCCTCTATCCCTCTGTTTACGTGTACTCTTTTTCCTTTCCTGCTTCTTTTGACGAGATTCCAAAACTTTTTACCTTTTCTGTCCTCTTTCGCTTCCTTTATCTCTGTCCTCAAGCCTTCCGCTTTTTTTCCTATACAGGTTCCTCAGCTTTCTCTTTGCCTGCGTATACACTTCCCTGTTCATCCCCCTCCCTCCTAACCCTCTTTTCAGTCTCCTCATCTCCTTTTTCTTCTTTTTGCATTCCTCATCCCACCACTTGCTCTCCTCTCTTTTCTTTACCATCCATCTTCTAATCTGGATCGCGTTTCCTACCTTAATCTTTATTTCTCACCATGTTTTTGCCTCTCCCCCCTTTCTTAGCCATGCTCTATACTCTTTGATCGCCTTCTCTGTCCATGCCGCCCTACATGTTTCCTCATCCCTCTTCCCTTCTTTCTTTCTCTCTGTTTCCATTTCTATACTACCGCCTCATGGTCCGACTCATGTTTTTCCTGCACCCTCAAGGACTTCACTTTTCTCATGCCTTCCTCATTTATGATCCCATAGTCGATCACTGAACACCCCATCCCTCCTGCGTACGTCAATTCCCCTTCTTCGTCCCCTTCTATGTTACCATTTAATATGTATAGACCCATCTCCTTCATCCTGTTCAGCAATTCTTCACCCTTTATTTATTTGCTCGTCCTTTGATACTCTCCTCTTCTCGTTTCCCTTTCCCTCCTCATCTAAACCTCCACCCTCTGTCCCAGTTCTCGCATTCAAGTCCCCACACCATATAATTTTCTTCCCCTCACTCTTTCGACCATCTCTTCTGCCTCCTCATAATTCTTTTCCCTTTCTTCCCTCATGTAAGTCGAGCCTATCCACCATTTTTCCCTTTGATCTGTACTTTTCCCCCTATAAATTCACCTGATCTATTTCCCATCCATTCTACTTTATCCCCTTTACATCCTATCCTTATTGCCATTAGCATCCCTCCTTTCATCCTTCCCCTGTTCCCTCCCTTCTTAGCGTCTTTTACCTCTATCTCGTAACCTTGCAGCTTCTACTTTATCCTTGCCTCTTCTCCTACCTCCGTCCAGGTCTCCTGGAGGCAGATGACGTCAAGGCCTTTTATGAACTTCGATCCCTCTTCTTCCAATCTCTTCAGCCCTGCCACATTCCAGCTCAGCACTTGTATTCTCTGCTTCTCCTTTGCTTCCTCCTTCTTCTTTTCTTTATCCTTTATCATTTCCCGCTTCTCTTCGAAAAAGCCTCCCTTCTCTTTCGTTCCACACGAATTTCGTCTCTTCCACAATCAGTCTATTCCTTCCCACTTTCATCGAATTCCCTTTTCTCCTCCACTCTCTCGCCTTATCATTCAACCTGTCTCTGTTCCTCCTCTCTCTCTCTCCAGGTCGTGTCGTGATCTACATACACGTCCGAACCTTTCAGCCTTTTCTTCGCCTCCATTACTTTTTCTTTCTCATCTCGGTCCCTGCACTCACTCCCACTTTATTTTTGATCCTACCTCTGATCACCCACGTCCTTCTCATCTCCGCTTTAAGTCTCAGACGCTCTTCCATCCACTTCCCCAGCTTCGTTCTGTCCCATCATTCTCCTTCTAGACCTGAGATTACCAAATTGTTTCTCTTCCTTTCTCTCTCCCCCTCCCCTATTCTCCACGCTAGCTCCGCCATCTGCTTCTTTTCTTTCTCTCTTTCTTCAAGACTCTGTCCGCCTGCTCCGTTGCTTTCTCCTACCGGCCCTACCTTCATCTTGTCCTCTAGCTCTCTTACCTTATCTTCCATTTCCTTTTTAGTTCTTCCATTTTCCGTCCTTTCCGCTCAGCTGCCATCCTTACCTCTCCCTCTATTTTCACTCTTTCTCTTATTTCCTCCTCCAATTGTGTCCTGAGCTCCCTCATTCCTTCTTTCATCTTCCTCACCATCTCTTTCCACTTCTCCTCCCATCCCTTCTTCCATTCCTCCATCATCTTCTTCATTTCCTCTCTCTGTCCTCTTTCATTGATTGCCATACCTGATGTAACGTGCTTTGCAGTTTTTCAATCTCCTCTCCCTGCGAGCGAACAGCAAATAGAGGTGGCGAACAGCAGATAGAGGTTAGGTTGCGCAGAGAGAGAGAGAGAGAGAGAGAGAGGGAGGCGAGAGGAGGGAGCGACACGACCACGGAACGGAACGGATGAACTACAGTAATGACCAGATAGAGGAGGCGATTCTAGAAATACAGAGGAACCGGAATTTAAAACCCTGCGAGGATTTGAACGGAGCCAGTGAGAAAAGGAGACATTAAAGAGGAGGAATAGCACTCCAAGAGGGAGAGGAGGAAGAAGAGGGAGCAGAGGAGGGGGAAGAGCTCAGAAACAGCTTGACCTTGAAGAGAGTTTTAGGCGGGAAGATAGAGAAGGAGGGAAAAGAAAAGAAAGAAGTCCAGAAGAGGAGGAGAACAAGAAAAGGGAGAAAAAGGAAGAGATAGAGAAGAGCAATCGATCGGATAGGACACTTATTAATTTTAATTTCATTGTAACAACTTTTGTAGCCTTGTAGTTGAAAGTATTGAGTACATTGTAAATTCCAAGTTTCTGTACATATAATTATACACGGTTTTCTTTTTAAAGAAATTAAGTTCTTTTTTCTCATTAATGTCTTATTGAGTTTTTCTATATCATCAACTTCACATTCAAACTTGCTTTTGTTTTCAATACTGATATCTTGATCCATTGTTATTTCTTGCTCCTTAGTCTCCCTGCTATATTTGAATTCATCGATTGAAGCGACATTGACGAAATTCCAGAAGCTTTAGTTACCATACATCTATCTGATGTTTCTACTGTGCCGATATATCTTGATAATGTAGGTTTCATTGTATAGTCGGTATAATCAATATACTTTATTATCTTGGAATGTAAGATTTCGCATTAGTGACTATCTATTGCCACATGTTCCACGTTAAACTTTGTTTTATATTTTTCATTACTGAAAACACAATTTTCACATTTGATTTTATTTGCCTGACACTCTCTAGTTTTATGTTCACCAGCACACTTTAGGCAAATAGTATTATTTGTACACTTAATGCCATTGTGACCAAATCTCCCGTACACGGAAAAAAATTTACTAACGTAGTACCTACATTTTTTTCAACGGTGAGGTTCAGACAAAGGTTATTAGCATTACACTATGAATGTATATGCCCTAACCTTATAAAATCGAATTACAGAGATAAGAGCTTATCTCCAAACGCGAAGCCACGATTTTCTTAACGAGGCGATTAGATTTATATAAATGCGACGCTCCTACGCGCACTCGATGCGTTGCGTGTCGATCCTCCTGGCGCCACGCCAGGAGAGTCGAGACACAGACTCAGCGCTCTCAGCGATGGAATCCACCGTGCGAGAATTTTAAATAAAGTAAAAGAAAAATTGTTTTAGCTATTGCATAATTCATTATAAATCAGAATAATGAAAGTTATAGTAAAAAAAACATCTATATCCGCTAATTAGCTTTTTAATAACAACGGACGAGATCGCCCCTTTTACGCTATCTTCGAGAATCGCCGTTTGTGAAACAAGCGCAAAAAAAGGACAAAGAACATCAGACTTAAGGTTTTGGGGATCGCTGAGTACGAATTTGATATCAGATTTGCAAAAGAATTTGTTTAAACAATTTTGTTTATGCAAATTATATGAAAAATTTGGCTTTTGATAACAAAATATGTACTATTAGGGGTTTTTGGGGTCGGTAAACACGAATCTGAAATCAGATTTGCAAAGTTATTTGTTTAAACAATTTTATTGACGGTTTTAGGTAAAATATGATGTACTATTGGGAGTTTTTGCGATCGCTAATTACGAATCTGATACATCAGAGTCATATAACAATTTATTGAAAAAACTTTATTTAGGAAATATATTGCAAAATCAAGTCCTTATCGTGTCATGCGATATACATCTGCAATTAGAAGGATTTCGAATCGCCGATGATCAACATGATATAAATTTCGTAAAATAATTTATTTAAACATTTTTATTCATCCAAAAAATTGCGAAATGAAGTCTTTCCTGTCGCTGAAGCACAATTTAGCTATACAACGAACATAGGAGGAAGAGGATAACCGGAGAGAGCTTAAAGACAAAACCAAAGTTCTTTAAACAATCACCTACCCAACTCTCCGCGAGTTTTACCAAGAATATTTTTTGATACGATACGTCCGCAAAGCAGAGGAATGCGAGCAAAAGCTAGAATTAAATCTATAAACACAAATTTTTTAACCTTCTTGCCCCTTATTCATTAAGAGTTCTAATAACGCCATAATTTTCCTTATAAAAACACGTCGACACCAAGTCTTACACCTAGCTACCTAACGCGCCGTTATTTTTGTGAGAAAATATTTATTTGGAAAGTATGTCGGTACATCAAAGAAAGAGAAGCGTAATTGAAGAATAAATGGAAAACCGAAACCCTTAACCCAACGCGCCGCAGATTTTAATGAGAATATGTCGGCAAATCGGAGGAAGGCGAGCGGAAGCGAGGAAAAAAGTCGAAAACCATAGCCCTCAACCCAACCTACGCACTGTGAGTTCTAAGAAGGAAATATTTTTATTACACAAGTACCGTAATTAGTGTATTACGATACAGCATGGCTTTAAGCATATACATCACGCCAATAATTCAAACAATATACAGCCTTTGATAGAGGAGATAGAGAAAAACTTCTTTGTCCACACACCTCGGGTAACATAAAAAGATATTGTTTATAAAAAAGTTTGCGTTCCATCAAAGAAAATACCATCCTTTCCTACACGGTGGTGCATCCATGGTGATAGATTGCTATGTTAAAAAGTAATTACCTACAACAACCGACGGTGTGGTATAAAATATGAATCATTAATCTTAAGTTCAGCAGGAGCGGTTTTTCGTTAAAAAAACCTTATTTCACAACCGAAGAGAACTTTGGAAATGAGAATTTTATTTTTACAATAATTAGCAGTTGATTACATTGCAGTACGGTGACCAGGAAGTACGACTTCGGGCAGGCCTATGCATTCAATTAGCCACTTTTGAAATATCAATTTGCTCCTTACTCCGTTTTCTTTAAGTGCCCTGCGTAGTTTGAGTTTGATGGGAAACAAGTTTGTACAGTAAAAGTAATAATTTGCACCTTTTTTCTGAGGAAGTGTAACATCGAGTTGACTGACGGTCTAAAAAGATGTCTCTTTAACCTTCCGTTTCCACGCACAGTGAGTTTGAATGTCGACACGTATTATTTAAGTTTACATAATAATAAATATTTTAAATCACAGTGTACAAATACGCAGGAGCGAGTTCTTATGGTAAGTATGCGTGAATAAAAATTCATAAGTTATTTATTCCCATCCGATATTAAAGAAAGGTAAGCGGGAGTAACGAGTAACATTATCATAAACAACGACCAATTCTTATCACTTTAAAGTTTTTTCTCCACGCGCCTGGATTTTAAAGAGATTATAGTTCATTTGAAAAACAAGTTTTGGTGACGGAAGCGAACAGGAGCGAGTTAATTACTAAAGCACTTCACCAAATACAAGAAAAGGTAAAAAAAGGTAAGCAGCATGCAAGCTTTACATATGAAAGTTAAGTTCTTAAATCTTAATACCCCACGCGCCTCGGATTTCATAAACGATTATTTTAAAATTAATATTCAGGGAATGCAGGAGTAAGTATTAATAATCAAAGCAATAAAGCTTCTTCATCCTTTTTACACTAATGCGCTCCAAGGTTAATCATTAAGCACTTTCTTTTTTCATTATAATAAGTAAAATTTTAGGCAGTATAATATATTTGCATTGTTTATTCGCTCCTCAGACTTCACGTTTTAATAATTATTCATTTACGTCCAATGAAAGTAAACGGAAGTGAGCTGGTGTTAAACCAACGCTCTATAAATTTGTTTCAAGCAATTTTTCATTACAGAAACAATTAATTTGAATATTAACTCTCTGTCAACATGAAAGGGAAGCGACCATAACCAAGCCTTTTTTCGCTCTGCACTCCGCGTAATTGAGCAAGCTGTTACAATTTGATTTATAAAATACTTTGCAGCTTACATTAAAGGGAGGTAAGTATAAGAATAAGATTGAGCTGAATATCTACGCCCGAAATTCGAAGTAAGAGAATTACAATCAAATAACGGTATGCAAGTCACATACTCCGTATTTCATTCTAAACAGTTTACTGTATAATAATATTTATTAGCTTATACTAACATAGAAAGAGGGTGAATAACTGAATAACTTTTTCTCTAAAAGAAAAAATTTATTATCTTTTTGTTTTAAACGCGCTGCAATTTATATTAAAAAACAGTTCATTTAAAAAATTACTTATAGCTCACCTCGGCGGATCGTATTGGTTCCAGCCACGTGTGTGAAATCAAAGCATTATTAACACACTTGGATGTTCAACGCGCTACTATAGTCTGGTAAAAAAAAAAAAGTTATTTCAATACTTATTCGTACCTCAAGTACAATAGCAAGCATGGAAGTTGTGCTATACTTGCTCGATTAGAGAGAAAATACGTTTATTCAAATAATAATTTAATAATACATGTTTAAAATAATGAATTATAATTAATATTCAAATCTTTAATCAAATATTTTCTTTTTAGGAGGTTTGTATGCATAAAATTTGGATTCTAATGTCATAGTTATCATTTCTTCCGTCGGCTCGAATTCGTCTTGCGCACGCATAAACTGGCGTGCTCGCAGAGAAGATTCTACAGTAGCAACATGCATTGGGTTACGATTTTTCGTTTTACAATTATTCTGATCACTGAATATCCTTTCAGGATCAGCATTTGCATGAGGAGTTGTAAGTACATTGAGTACAAACTCTGCTACTTCGGAAAATTGCTTTACTCCTTCTTTGTTTTCATGATTCATTATAAAAATCCATAACTCTATAATAGTTTTCCCTGAAGTAACTTCTTCGCTTAAATGTACAGTTGGTAAATTATCCCATTCGAGTTGTAATTTGTCGTATTTCTCATCGTTAATTATATGTCGATACAATTCCATTCATTTTTTAAATTTTGTAGGATTATCTTGACGATAAGATTTTGAAAGAGCGTTTTCGATTCGCAAACAATCGGTCAAATCGTACACAGGGTGCTCAAAGTGATGAAACCTCTCTTCCATTTGTAAAGCTAATTCAGTAATATAATTAACCGTATGTTTGCAGAAAGGCTCCATATCGTCACCATGTTTAAATGATGTATCTCTCACTTCTTCACCTAATTCAAAGTCGATGAAACGCATATATTGAGTAAAATCGAAAATATCAATATCTTTTGCTGCAGTTTTCATTACATATTCCCTATTTAAAATACAAGATACTATATTTTTATAAGTTTTTTCAATTTCTTGTTTTGCTAAATGAAGTACGGATTCCTCCATTTGAAAAAGTGTATTTAAAGAATTTAACTCGTGAAGAGTTTTTTTCAAAACAAGAAAATACAATCTTAATTCTGGCTTTTCCATTAACGCTAAAATTTGCTTCGCTGTATTGTCTTTGGCCTGACTCTGAATTTTACAAAATGAAATAATTACTGGCCACAAATCAATGACGCGATTGACGCATTTTTCAAGAATTGACCACCGAGATGGGCATAATTATTAAATCTGAATTTGTGGAAATCCCAAATCTTCTAAAAGTTGTTCTGCTTGCGATTCCTTAAAATTATGCAATTTATGCGGACTGTTTAGCAAGTTATATATAGCATGGTAATAAACGATATTACTTCATTAGGTAAATCTTGAACCGCATATTGCGCGCATAAGTGAGTACTATGTGCTGGACATTGTACACAAACAATTCCCGGAATGTCATCTGCGAGTCTACGCTTTAGTCCGCTTTTTTCTCCAATCATTGTCGAGCAACCGTCAAAGCAACAACCCACTATATTTTCCAACGGTATGCTACTTTCTTCAAATGCTTCGAGAATGCATTGGAATAATCGTTCGGCCCCAGCATTGGCTTTTTGGCCATTTTTTAATACTGGTACCAACCGCCACAGAATCGATTTGGTTTTTTTTTTAAATCTAAATCAATGAAGCGGACAATAATTGCTAATGACTTATCTTTGGACCGATCAGTCGATTCGTCGACGTAAATCGAGAATTTTTTACTCCTCAACGTTGCATCTAGCGCAGTCTTTGCACATTTTCCTATCACATTCATTAACATGTCTCGAGCTTTGGTACTTCCTAATTGAATGTCCTTAAAAATACAACCTTCCTCTGCAGATGATCGAAGCATTGCCACTACTCTAGGAAGGGACTGAAAACTAATGTTTATTGTAGCGCATAAGGCGACAAACTTTAACTCCAATCGGGCCTTTGCTCTTTCCTCCGGAAGCTCGGTTCTCTGCGGAATTTTGAAATTGGCTTCTGCATTAGTCTTCAAGTCACTCTTTATCATGTGCTCTTTACTTTTTGCATGCCTGGTCAGTACGTTGAATCGAGCAAGCATTGAAATATCACAAAATTTGAATCTTGCCTTCCACGGATTGTCGGGGTCGGGGACGAGCCAGTTTTTGAAACCTTCAAATTGGAGCCATATCTTTCGGAATTTCCTTTGCGGTGATTTTTTCGCCGCTTTCCCACCCCTTTATGATGATACTCCAACTTTTTTGCTCGATCCAGAAGTATCAGTCTGAAATTAATATATAACATTTAATCTTTTAACTTATATCACTAGTTTAACAACTACATGTGTATAATATGTAATATAGAAATAAAAACCATGAATCAAAAACAATTTGCATTTAAAAACTTACGCTCTTAATTGCAGGCTTCCGTTTTCTACCACCGGCCATGGTTTCTCAGGAGCTTTTTCATAAACTACAAAAAATATTCATACTGTTAAATAGTAATCTCATTAAGACCCAGGAAAGATGCGCTTAAGGCGAAACGTCGTCAAGTACAAACCACCGTGTATTTCTCGCTCACAGCACTGAATAAGTGATTTTCAATGAGTTCATATTGTAAAATACGATGTTAAAAGACAAGTGTAAACTACAAAAAATGAAACTTTTTCACTCATAGCAAACAAATTTTACCCTTTTCAGAGGTTCATAACGTACATACAGTCATAAATATTGTAAATAACTATGGCATTCAGTACTGTGCAAATTTTTAAATGTTCAAAAGTTAACAAGTTTTGTACATGAGATTTTCTATAGGAAATTAGCACTAACTCCTTTTAAAAATAAAAAATATATATATATATATATATATATAT
>UCOJ01002658.1:0-10161 GCA_900474305.1 Cecidostiba fungosa
GTACAAAATGTGCGACGAGAGAAGCTCGTCGCACTTTCTCCGCGTGCAGGATTACTCAACGGCCGACGACGACGACGGTGTCGTGGCCTTATCCCGACGTAACCCTGCCGAGTTCGGGAACGAGAGTAAGGAAAGGTCGGTCACTGTGAAATCACTACACACGCGAGCCGTAGAATTTAATGCTGATGTATTCTGGTATAAAGATTCAATACAAAGAAGTCGCGTCTGCGAGAAGACGCGCTGATATCGGAAGACGAGCCGAGTATTCGGTGGCGACGAATCTCGGCTTCGGCGTCTTATTTATCGCTTCTACAATGTTATTAGTGATGGCACTTACGTGTGCTTGAGGCCGCACGCTATTCTCGACCTCCGGGATACTAGGCGCCTAGACGGTGTACGGGGCTGAGCGGCTAGGAGGCGTCCCTCCAAACCTTTGTCGAGGTGATGGTTAGTGGCTGCTCTAGTAGTCTGGGCCTGCTCGGGTCCAGTATCGTCGTTACTCGTCGTTGAGCCTGATTGCCGGGATAATATCGGGATTTCGATCTTCTGGTGCACACGTTGATCACTCACGATGTCTCAAATCTGTCTAAACGCGCGCGGTCTTTTGCGCGCGTTTCGCCCATAGAGATATTATACATAGAGGGAGCGAGGAATGGGCACCTCCGTAAGTGTGAGCGTACCGCGTCAGCCTGCCGGACTGAGCCGAGTGTCTCTTTCTAATGGCGCATGCGCATTAGGATGGTCGAGAGTCCCTTCGGGAAAAGCAGGCGAGAGAAGTAAGCGCTCAAGCGTGGAGGGGAGAGAGAGAGAGCTTAGATTAATTTTTATTTCTGTACATTGTGTTGTACAATAAACTTTTTAGAAATACATAGACAGAATTATGTATGTAAAGTGAATGTAATGGATGAAGTAGTGATTGTTAGATGATATCGGTTTGTTGTTATGAGTGTGATGATAAAAATTACTGTAAAAACAAGTTTAGTAGTAATAAAAAATAATATATTTTTAAGAATAAACTTTAAATCGCGTAACACATATATTATATATAATTATATATTGAATAATCGTAGATATTACTATAGCGTTAAAATATTATACAAAATAGTATAGAAATGATATTGCAAAGGTTTCAGTCGTAATATATACAGTTAATCACAGCGATAATTTTTCGATAAAATATTAAACATTGTAATGCGCACTAAACTGAACTTTGAAGTTAATTATCAGCCTTTATAAAAATCAGATAACAATTTATTTAATTTATTATAGATATAATATAGAATAACATTGCATATATCGATTGTAATCACAGCGATTTTTCTTTCAAATTTTTTTACCTTATATATGACGTACATGCATTGTAATGATTATTATTTTTTCACATAAATATTATCATTAGTTATATACATAACTCTAAAATGATAAGGTGCAGTTTTTACTGTCCGCTGAAAATTGTCATTTTGTTATTATGGATCCTAATTCTATGTTTAATGTCACACAATTTGTCAGTTTCGTGTTTCAGTCTTTTGTCTATGTAAGTTTGTACAACTAAATAGATGAGTTGAGTTCGATGATCGTATAAAAATTCCTGCTCCGAAACGTGGTTAGTATCATCGCTGTCACTAATAAATACTGATTTTGGTAAAATTTCTAAAGTCCTAGTGACTAATTTATGATTTATATTCTTAGATAAAAATACATTCTTATTTGCGCGTATAATTTTTTCGGTGGACTTACAAATCAATATAACATCGTCAGATGCAAACTTCAAGCCTCCTATATTTTTCATAATAGTTAACCGAGATTTACTCGATACTTTACCATTGAGCATACCAAGATAATATTCGCAGTGAATTTGTTTTTTTCAACAATGGACTACAAAACCTGCAGTATGTTTTATGATATTGTCTAGGTACTCTGTTGTAAGCCAATTGCTGGAATCAATACTCGAATATTTATGTAGAAAGTTGTGTAATTCAAAATTGATTTTTTTATGTTTATTTTTAGTTGTTTTCACTTTCTGATTTTCTTTCTCCTTTTTCTTCTCATTAACGTCCGGTTTATGTACTATTGAACTATTTTCTATTGCGGGGTTTTCGAGAGATGAAGTATGCGTCATGTTCGATATTAGCAGAGTATTGTCTTGAGGAGTACAATTAGCAGACGAAGGAATAGTAACATTAATATTATTTAACATTATTTTTTTGTACGCAGATTGAAATTGAATGGTTGTTGGATTATTGTTGAAACCATTCATTCGTCTAATTATTGCAAAAAACATTTCGACATGATCTTGAGATAGTTTATAAGATAAAACGTATTCTATTACTCCCTCCTCAATTAACATTTTAGATAGTGCATAAAAATTTGTAAGGCAAATTATAAAACCCAAAAAGCCTGTCCGTACGCTGCGGCACTTAAGTACTGATATTCGTTCGCTGACAGTTTCATACTTCTTTTTAACTGGTTTTGTTTTGTCGCTTGATTTTATTTTTGACAGCATATTTTCAGCTTTATCAGCGACTTCATTAACAGCATTGTCAGATTCTTTTATTTCTGTGTCAAAGTTACTTTTCTCTAGATACATAATGCATGAATCAATAGACTTTCGAACATTTGCAAATTTATCGTTAGTACTGCTATCGCTGTTTGGCAATTTATTAATAACTACATTTTCTAACTGAACGACTAATTCTGCAATTGCATCGACTTCTTTTTTTAAAGCGGCATCATCTGTTATATTTTCCACAAGAACTTTTTTGTTTACAACTATTTCAAGCTTTTCAATGTAATTAATATAGGAATCGATTTTAACTTTTAAGGAATCTAGATCTTTTTCTGACACGCCTTTCCTGTTGGGTGATTTACAGAACCTATTCCTTGAATTTAAGTGATCGAAAATATCATTGAACATTTGACAGAAATGAGCAGTAGCCGCAGCGCCCTCAAAAATCGGATCACGATATTCGGTTTCGAGTAAAGTCAAAGCTTTCGAAGCGCTCCTACTCAAGACCTGTGCTGCTAAAAAAACTTTCATTTTCTCATTATGAAAGTGCACATGCCGATTTTTGATTTTGCACGCAGCGTGCATTCCCTCGGCATATTGCTTGTCATTTAAATTACGTATAAACTTCCAATCGATAACATTTGTCTGATCATGTATGATCGGACCTTTAGTGGCAAAATAATTTTGGACCAATTTCAGCATGTGACACGGATCAATAAAAGCATAAACAGGTCTTGAGGTAGTCGGATGGTCGAAAGACGGTTTGAAATTGGCCTTATCATCGAAATCGAAGTTCGTTCCTAAAACTTTGCAGGCTTTTTGGTTTGATTCGTCACCGTTAGAAGTAACGCTCGCTACGCGAATTTTATTTTTTTCGAGCACAATTAAGAGATCTTTCAAAAGGACCGCTTTTTCGTCGCCTGTCAAAGAGTGAGTTAAATAGTACGCTACCGGTGTTTTAAATCCTCCATTGATATTAACTAACATAAAAACCAGAGCTTTCGTAGCTGGTTTGCGTTGGTTGTTTATGTCCACTTCCTCGAGCTGGCTTCCTAAATCAACTAACCCTTTCATTTGATGCGTTTTCTCGCAATAGCCGACCCAATTCTTAATGCCCATTTCATCAAATGTGACATTAAAAATTGGAGTTCTCGTTTTTTTCTTTTTCTTTTTTATTTCGTCAGTTTCATCTTGAATATCTTTCATCGATAGACTAACCATTTCCGAAACCTTATCTACTATTTTACCGCATATTCCGGGTTCATAGTCCTTGGATATGTCCCATTTATTGATAGTTTTTTCATGTGGTAAGCACCGAAGAAAACTTTTTCTGACCATCTCATACGCGGCCGGAGAATAAAAATGTAGCGTTCGCGCGAAGTTTTTCAAGTGCCCAGGAAAAGCCGATGTTTTTTTCCCTTTCATCCGATTAACTAATTCCTGTACATGTGGAGGCAAATCCTGGCAATAAAAAATAATTAAATTAATTAAGTTAATTGCAATATAATACGAATATTTAAATCAATGTATGAATTCAAGTTTCAAAAATAGTTACGATTGTAAATAACTCCGTAGCATATAATGAAAAAAGTTTTATCGAAAAATTATGTCGTTATTGCTAAAATCCGAAAGTGCCCCAGGTGAGATAAAATAATTAGTTGTGTTTATAATAATATAAATACGATAAATATTCATTATGTTTTACATTTTATTCATATTTTATTATAGCATTTAACAAGTTTTCTTTGCAGTCAATGGATGAAAAATATTATAATTTTGTTATAATAAGTCGTACAAAAAGCATAAAAGTTATATAATTTCTATTCATAAATTATTTATTTAAACATTGCAGTCGAGTTATAGAGTTGAATAAGTTTTTTTCTAATGTATTTTCTTGATTTTCAAAAATCAGCGCACAGCCTTATTACTATGTAAATATAATTATGTGAAGTATGACGGTAAGACCATAAATCGTAACGAAGGAAATATTCGCTTTCCAGTATGTCAATATATCTCTATGGCGGGTGTATATATCTCTATAGACATATACGCCCGCTCAGGTAGCTGACCGTCATATCAGATGTAAATCCTCAAAGATACAATATTCACTGCAGTTTCAAACTATATACACAAGGTCAAGGCATTATAAAGTTTCTCCGAAGTGTGCGCAAATGCTTAAGCAAATAAGATTAGACACGTAGCTGTAATAGGGATATTTATGACACTGAGTTTCTTGAATTTCCGAATACTATGACCATAAACAAAAATTTGGCTTATAAAAAAAAATAATCCTACTACGTGAAAATTTGTTAATGTACAAGTAGGGTAACATTAGAAACAAAATTGTTATTAATGTGCTATATGGTAAATACGATAACCAGAAAAAATCGGTACATTTTTGGTGGCACTTGGTGACAATATTTAATCGATATAAAGTTAATTTAGTAAAATATTTGCCGCGAACATGCTGTTAAAAAAATTAAAGTAAAACTTTTCAAATAACCTTTAAGTATTCAGCTGCTGCAGATGTATCTTCATTTGTCAACCTTTCAATGACTTTATTCAAGTTACCAATTTCGCTGTTCCTCCTTTTAATTCTTTGACGATAAGCTTCAACTTGTTTTCTTTTATAAGTAAGATAATTTTGAAAATTCCGGTGAGACTTTTGTGAGTTGAAGAAAATTTCGTTTGGACCAATCACTTGTTTTTTATTATTAATTGTGAAGAATAACTTTTTCTTAAAAGGAATAAAATCGTTAATACTGCCTTCCGTATTATCCGTAGAAAGAACCCTGTAAATGTTTAAGTGATAGGTTATTATTTTTCTTTCTATAACCTTATCTAATAATATACTTTTACAAATACATTATAATAAAACAAACCTTTTTGTTCCTTTTTGGCGATTTTTTAACAAATGTTGTGCAGATTTTTCATTTTCGTAATCCGCAGTTGTTTTCTGCATATCTTGTGTACCAGCCCTATTTAAAATATTGCAAAATCATGTAATATATGATGTAATGTATATATTTAAAAACGAAGTACAATATATTTAAAAAATACACACCCGTCCAAGCTTGAGCTACCATCAATATCATTATTAGTATGTTGTATAGTTGGCAAATTCTCAGCTGGATGTTCAACTGTATTTTCCGTAAGATTTCGATTGTCGTAATCCTCTGACAGCTTTATCGTTGTTTCTAATCCAATATTATTTAATCCAATATTATTTAATGTTGAACCACCATCAATAACATGATTAAAATCCAAAATTTGCAAATTTTCCGTTGGTACGGCATCATTCTTTAAACACTTTTTATGTGTATAGCTACTGCCTTCATGCATTGAAGAAGCGGAAAAGTGTGCACTGCATATTTGTGCAGTTTTTGGGACGGATGGCCTACCAATAGCAAACAACCACTTGGTTCTATTAGCCGTATTCTCTTTAGGAAAACTGTTGAATAATAGTAATTTTATAGTCAAGTGGAATATTTAAAAAATGTATATGGATATTGTAAGTTTTGAAGCATTTAAAACATTTGAAAAATTTTATCGTTTGAAAATTGATTAATTTTCTCAGTCAAAAAATGTATTGTTTATTTACCAATTAATTTTTTGTACTTTTATTAAATTAAATTAAAATGTCTACAATTATATATTTTATTGCAACATACTTGACTAAAACTATACGTTTTCTTTAACTTTGAAATTTTTCAAGTTTTAAAAATTAAATTTTCACTCACCTGAAAAAAGTGAAACCAGAACCAGGAAAATAATGCCGTTTACACACGATGCAGCACCTCATTTTATCACAATCAGTAATATATACACTCTACTTCAAAAACAAAGAATTTCACTTTTGCATTTGTCACGCGAATTTTAAGTAACTCGGGAAATTCACTCCTCAAAGGTATGCGGAGGTGTGCAGAGTTTTCCCATTCCTCTCTCCTCACTTCTCTCCAAAATGCCAAAATCTCCCCACCAGTCCCCGACTCTCTCTCTCTCTCTCTCTCTCTCTCTCTCTCTCTCTCTCTCTCGCCCAGAGCGCATGCGCCATTAGACAGAGATGAACGGCTCAGTGGATCTTCTCTCTCTTTCTAGCGAACCAACGCACTCAGGCCCCGCTGTTCCCTCTATCTATATCTCTATGGTACTAACACTGTAAATTAAGATCAATCAGCATCAGCTCAGCCAAAAAGGAGTTCTTTTACATCCAGGCGCAAGCGAAATGATTGAAATTGTAAGTTTAATACAACATAATTATAATACCATTAAGCTATTGTACGAAGAAGAAGTAAAATTATCAAAATGCTAAAATTTTTTAAATTTCAGCATTTTTATAATTTTAGATCGAAAAATTCGAGCGGATTGAAAACTTTGAGCGGACTGAAAACTTCGAGCGGATCGGAAAATTCGAGTAACTCGACTCGGCTCGAGACTCGACTCGAGATCGTCGAGTCGAGTTTTCGGGCCAGAAACTCGACTTTTCGGGAACTCGCACATCCCTAATTCGTACCACGCTCTCGAGCTTTCTCGCAACCCATACAACGCTTTTTCTAATTTGTATACTTTTACGGTTTTATCATTGTAACCTAAAGAATGTAATACTTCTGATTTTATATTTCCATTAAACCGTTTTCACAACAATATGATAACAATAATTTCAATGTTTGAATTTTATCTACTGGAAAATACAAGTCTTCCAGTACTTCTCTTTGTTAAAAACCTCGAACAACTAATCTTGTTTTTTTTGTGATTATCAGATTTATTTGTAAATATTCATTTTAAATCTAATATTTTCTTATCTATCAGCTTTTCTACTAATTGCCAAGTTTTATTTTTATTTAAACAATTTATTTCTCTATTCATAGCCTCTTTCTATAAATCACAGTCATTTCCTTGTAAAGCTTCTTCGTAAGTTTTAGGACTATCTGCGCTTACAATATTTACATAAATATAGTATGATTCGATTTGACCGTATCTCTCCGGTTTCTTTCATTTGCGTTCTGACATTCGCAGTTCATTTTCTTGGTCATCATTTTTCCTTTCTGATTTATTACTTAAATTTCAATTTTTTCTTATTTTCATTTACGACATTTTCTTCAATTTGATTCAGAGTTTTCATTTATACTTATGTATGATTCATCGTCATTTTCATTTTTACCTTTAAATCCAATTAAATTTTTATTTTCTTTAATAAAGTCTACATGTCTTGTGACTATAATTTTATTATTTATTAAAACTCTGTATCCAACGCTTTCATAGCCTACGAGTATACCAATAACACATTATATTGGATTGTCTTTTTATTTCAGGAAAAATTTTTAATTTCCCCACGGGAACCCGCCCAAAAACGTCTAATTAGGTGTCTTTAACCGAACCGGAGTCGTTACAGAGACAATTTGAGCGGCTGCAGTAGGCATACGAAAAGATACAACTCGAGGATCAGCGAGTTCGTCCTCCGGAATGGAAGATTGCGCCTATCATTGAGGAGGATCCAATCCTAATAGACGAGGGCTCTCCTACAAAGGTCGCTACCCAGCCGCCACCGGTGAAGGCTTCCACGAAGTCGCAGGACAACACTGGGAGTACAGGTATCTCTTCGCATCAACCGGAAAAAACCGCGCCGATATCCAAGTCTTCTGGTGAGCGACGTAGCAAACATCGTCACCATTCGCGCAGTCGTGACCCTCCGAGCAAGAAGACACGACGGAACCATTGAGACGAATTGAAAGAAAGACCAACCCATCGGCACTCAGATCATTCGTCGAGTCGCGAGTCTACTACCAAAGTAGGTTATTTTCGTCGACTGGATAGGTCCGTCAGTCGTGACAGCCGTTTGAGTCGAGAGGGCGTGACAGTGAGACGACATTACAGACATCGTGATTGATGCCACAGACGACACAGGAATCATAGTGATAATCGATCGCGTCGTCACCGCCGTAGCCGCTCCAGAAGTCGTGAGAGCCATCGGTCCCATCGTCGTAGCCTTAGCGGTGCTAGTAGTCGCAATCGTAGCCATTCGCGCCGTCGGAGCCACAGTCGGTTTAGTCGTCCGAGTCGATCGAGTCGCAGTAATCGTAGTCAGTCGTGTATACGTAGCCACAGACGTTCGAGCCAACGCAACCACACTCCGAAGAGACGGCATGGAAGTAGACGGCGAACTGATAGACACTCTCGTAGGCGTCATTATAGTTCATCGAGTTCATCGAGATCGAGCCATGGTGGTAACGATCTTCATCGTTCTTCGACACAGTGGGGTAGTTTGATAAAAACCTTGCAGGCATGATCCAAAAAATTTAGTGGTCAAGAGAGTCGAGCGGTGGCTGAAGATTTTCTAGAAAGAATGGATGACTGTTTGAAGAGTGAGAATTTGAGCGATCGACCGATGCTCAGATCTATAGCGTGCATGCTCACTGATGACGCCGCTCGATAGTATCGAGTCAAGCGTCGAGAGTTGTATATCTGGTCGAAGTGGAAGGATGCCTTCCGACATTGATTTATCGGAGAAATTCGACAGAGTGATGTCAAGAGTGATTTGTTGAGACGTACGCAAGGAAGCGGAGAGTCTACCTCGGCGTTCATTGCATTTTTTAAATACGTTTGAGATCATTTGAGACACCTACCGTCCGATCGTGAAGAGGTAGAGATGGTGTACGAGAGATTGAGACCAGAATATCGGAATTTTATGATTAATCGGGACATTCAAACCCTAGGTGACATTGAGCAGTATGAACATCAATATGAGCGAAATCGTGACATCAATGAACGTTGGAAACCACCGCCACCGAAGGATAAAATGAAATTTCCCGGTTCTGCGTATGTTCCATCCGGGGGAGACAAGAAAGTGAAATCTGTAGCTGCGGTAATGGCTCCGGTAACGCTGCTGGTTGCAATAACTCTAATAACAAGAAGGGAAAAGGGATAGCCGATTCCCAAGTCGAGGTCAACGGGAACACACGAAACAATAGTACTCCCGTGCAGAGTAATTCTGTCGCGAAAAATCAACCGACGAACGTGTCGAGTGACGGGTTGCGAGTGGGTAACAAAGTCTGGGGGAGCACGGTTTCTTCGAACCAGTATCAACCCTCGTCGTCTCGTAAGAACTACTCTAATAGCCCCCAAGAGGGACTAGACAACCCTGCTCGCGATAGTCCTCCTAGAGTGGGAACGTGCTTTAAGTGTGGACAAAAAGGACATCGAGCCGCCCACTGTCCTAGGACAACTAGTTTTGAATGTGGTCAGAAGGGTCATCGAGCCAATGACTGTTCGAGGTGTCATCAGACGCGAACTTATTATCAATTATGCAATAAATAAGGAGTGACAGTGCGAGAGTTCTCCAATTGTAATGTCCTTCAGCCGTTGGGACACGGTTTCGCGGGAACTCAGTCCAGCCCCATGAACCCCGCGAAGTAACAGGGGCTGAAAACGGTGTCGAGACAGTCAAACAAACTAACTTTGTGTCAGCTTTCGTGCCAAATTTATTGAGATTTTACGGATCAGCGTAGGATGGTCGAAATTGCAGAAGAATTCCTCTAAAGGACTCTTAGGTCGCGTGGGGTATAGTGTTGCGCCTAATACAGGTCTGATAATATTAACAAAAACAAAAACAATAATTACAATAGAAACAACATCGAGGTCTTCCCTTTCAACAAGGC
>UCOJ01002659.1:0-10208 GCA_900474305.1 Cecidostiba fungosa
CGCTACATAGTCCTCCATAGACTTGCAGTTATCATACCTGGTCGTTGAAAGCTGCATAAATAAATTCACCTTGCTGTTCGCTCCCGGATCATCGAAGGTTTTGGCGAGTGCCTCCCAGGCATTCTTCGGTGATTTGGCGTCTTCAAGGTATGCGTATATATCCGGTTCAACTGCCAGGATGATTCTGCCTCGGGCCTTTTGGAGTTTCTTCGCGTCGGTTGAAATTGCGCCGCCCACGGGAGCCTCAATCGTGTCCCAGAGATCTTCTACTTCTAAAAAGGCTCTCATAGCCACCGCCCAAGATCTATAGTTGGTCCTTCCTGCCAATTTGTCGATAGATAAAACCATTCCGCTGCTCGTACGGCTCGCCATTTCACTGCTCAATCTCAAGATGTCGGTGCTCCAAAATCTGCATATCACTATCCCACTAACGCGCACGTGTACTGCGACTCAAACTTTTTGATTTTTAGTCGTTGCGCCTCTGGGCCCATAACCTGTTATAATTATAGGTATATGGGATAGGCAAGAGCAATAACTTGTGACACTGATTATCTACGGATATAATTATAAGTCTTTATTAATACTTAAAGAGATGAGAGGGCGAGAGCAAATACTTGTTGCCTCGAGCAGGGCGGAAAACCAAGTGAAAGAGTTAATGCGCACTTGACCCTTTCTTACCTGACTAGCTTCTAGATAGTATCTATATTTGATTAGGAGAGAACTATACGCTAGCTATAATAGAACATAAGCGCGCGAACATTCAAATAGTTAATTGACTCTAATATACGATTACAACACGCCCCCTCAATTAATTATTTAATAATACACATTTGTTAGCAATTTAAAAAAAATAAGAATTACAAAGATTCGTCGATGATTTTACTTTAAAAATACATTTCTAGAATATTAATTTAATAGCAATACTGTCTTCAATCTTCTTTCTTGAGACCGATGTTCTCCACGAAGTCCCTCAACTTCCCTTTACTGGTTGCCTTGGTTAGATTGTCAGCTAGCATATGCGTAGATGGTACAAAAGTTACACTGATTTCACCACTGTCGATGTTCTCTCTAATAAAATGGTGTCTCACATTGATGTGCTTGGTCCTGGCACTAAACTTTGAATTCTTGCTCAGATCCACTGCCCCTTTGTTGTCACAAAAAATTTGAAGAGGTTCTTCTTGGCGAATTATCAACAATTCTGCAGCTAGTCTTCGAAGCCACAGTGCCTCTTGAGTAGCAGCCGAAAGGGATAGATATTCAGCCTCAGTGCTCGACAATGCCACCGTCGACTGTCGTCTGCTATTCCAGCTGATTGCTGCTCCGTGCAGCATGAAGATGTAGCCTGTAGTGCAGCGTGGATCTTCTTTGTCTGCTGCTCCTCCGGCGTCGCAATAACCTATCAGTTGACCGTGTGCATCTCTCGAGTACCTGAGTTTAAAGTTTTTCGTACCTCGTAGATAGCGGAATATCATCTTGACCATGTTCCAATGGACATCAGTGTACGACTGGTTATATCTGCTGACAACGCTGACAGCATAAGCCAGGTCTGGCCTCGTAGACTGCACTAGATACACCAGTGAACCCACTCCGCTCTGGTAAGGTGCATGGGCAGGATTGAATGTGGTGTTCGATGAATTTGGGCTGCTGTATTCACCATTGGGGTCCATCGGAGTACAGGTGGGTTTGCAGTCTGACATCCCATACTGAGTGAGTAACGACTCAATATATTCAGTCTGGTCCAACTCGATGGTTCTTCTGTGTTTGTCCACGTTGACTCGAATACCCAGGCATTTCTTGATGGGGCCAAGGTCTTTCAGCGTACAGATCTTCTGAAGACCAGTCTTCAAGATGTGTCTTCAAGTCGATGCTATCCGTAAAGACCACTAAGTCGTCTACAAAAAGAGCCACAATTATACATTTTATTTGATTAAAATAACTATATATGCATGAGTCATGCTTTGATTGGATAAGGTTAAGCTTCTTCAAGGCGGAGTCCAGCTTGATGTTCCAGTTACGTCTACCTTGTTTTAATCCATAAATGGATTTGTTCAGCTTGCAGACTTTATTCTTCTGATTTTCCACAATGTAGCCTTGAGGTTGTTGTAAATAGACTGTCTCTTCCATGTCCCCATGAAGGAATGCTGTCTCGACGTCTAGGTGGTATACATCAAGTCCTTTCTTCACAGCATAAGCAAACAGGAGCCTTAGTGACGTGTATCTGACTACTGGAGCATATGTCTCGTCGTAGTTAACACCTTTAACTTGTGAAAAACCTTGTGCAACTAACCTAGCTTTGTATTTGATTGTTGTATCCGCAGCTGGTTTCTTCTTGAAAATCCATTTACATCCAACCACTGACTCACCATACGGGAGGTTGCACAGTACCCATGTGTTGTTTTTGATGATAGAATGGTACTCCTCGTCCATGGCTTCCTTCCATCTATGAGCTTCTGGACCAGATAAAGCCTCTTGAACTGTTCTCGGATCTCCACATTCGTTGATTACAGAATAGACCACATAGTCATCTAGGTGTTTGGGTTTGACTCTTCTACGTTGCTTTCTGCAAGTGGGTGTGGTCGTCAATTCATCTTCTGAATCTGTTTGATCGATCTTCTGATTGAACTTTGAGACTGATCTGGTGTGTGGACGAGGCAGGTTGCTTGATAGTGGTTGTTGCTGGTCCGTCGAACTGTCTGTCAGCTTGGCTGCTTTCTGTTTTACTTCCTCCTGGTTGGTTTGAAGTTTCCTTTTCCTGGTTTTTAACTGTTCGCTCCTTTCTGGCACTTCTTTTAAAATCATCTTATTATTTACAGGTTTACTACATCTAATATTATTATCTATATTTACAGGTTCTGAATCACATCTAAAATTCTCTTTATTTTCAGATGCATCAATACATTTAAAATCTTCTTCATTTACAGGTTCACAGCTTCTAATATTATTTTCTTTATTTGCAGGTTCTTCATGACATCTAAAATTCTCTTTATTTTCAGGTGCGACAATACATCTAAAATCATCTTTATTTACAGGTTCATTACTGCGTCTAAAATCCTCTACAGCAGGTGTGACTTGAGTAGGATTGTTTGCTGGGTACGAGTCCATGGTATCTGTTATATCTACAGGGAAATAAGCTGGTTTTGACGCTGAATCCAACTGCTTCTCGAAAAATTCCACATTGCTAGCTATAAACACCTTGTTCCTTTCAGTACTCCATAGCCGATAGCCCTTCTGATCTTCACTATAACCTATGAAGATTGCTGGCTTTGAAGTAGGGTCTAGTTTTCTTCTAAAATTACTAGGAATGTACGCTCGAGCTTCACTTCCAAAGACTCTGAGGTGTGATAAGTTCGGTTTGGATCCAGTCCAAAGTTCTTCTGGAGTAACTCCACCTAGACACCTTTTTGGACTCCTGTTGGACAGGTAACACGCTGTAGATATAGATTCTGCTCAGAATTTATAAGGTAGATTGGCCTCGTTGAGCATACATCTTGCTTTTTCGAGAAGGACACGGTTCACTCTCTCAGCTCTACCGTTGGACTGTGGCTGGTAGGCTATCGAGGTCTCGTGCTTAACTCCAAGATTAGCTAACGCTGTACTGGTGTTAAGGTACTTACGTCCATTGTCCGTTCTAAATCTCTTTAGCTTGTGACCTGTTTGATTTTCAGCATACTTTATAAACTTGATGGTGATGTCTGGTACCTCATCCTTCTGCTTGATGAAATGAACGAAGGTTTTTCTGCTATAGTCGTCTGTGAAGGTTACAAAATACCTATTGATAACTCTTCCATCTGACAGACGTCACTATGCACCAGTTCCAGGATCACAGAGGCACGTTTGTTGTTAATCTTGAAGGGTTTTTGGACCAGCTTCCCAGCTATGCACGTTTGACACTTGTATAGTTGACTATCACTAAAGGTGATACCAACAGCAACTTGTCGGAGCTGCTTCAGATACACTGGGTTCAGATGTCCCATTCTCCTATGCCATAGCTGGATATCTGTAGGAGTGGTGACGCTGAGTGCAACTTCGGAGCTGGGTGTCGCTGTCTGAGCTGTAGTCTGCTGAAACCTGATCTTGAATACGTTGTTTGTTGTGCGCTGGCCTTGCAGTATTAGAACTCCATTGCTGTTGTATACCTGGTGTTCTCCAGTTGGACCACGGTACTGCAAGTTGACACTTCCTTCTCCTTGAACTGGCACTTTAGTTTGGTTTGCAGCTGTTACATTCTTGACTCTAGATTTCTTGATGTTTGTCATGTTTAGTCTGCTAGAGCACATATGCCTTGACGCTCGTGAATCCAAAATCCACTCGTCTCCCTGTGCACGTTCTGAAGAATTGATTGCAAGGAGTGCGGTGCCAGCCGAAGGTGTATACTCCGAGTCGACAAGAGCGGTTTCGACGGTCGACGAGTAAGTATCGCCTGCGTGAACCGAGGCTAAGAGCGCACACACGACGTCCTCGTCCTCGCTCTCCTCGTCTGCTGCGGCTGTGCATGCGGTTGGATTCTTGTGTTTTGGAGCAGTACACTGTTTGGCAATATGGCCGTACCGATTACAATTGTAGCATCTAACGTTTGAATTTGGTCGTGTTGTGGAGCGTTTTTGATACCCGTAGCACCCTCTGTTGGCATTTCTCTGTGGCGCGAAATGTGCCGAATGCGCTTGCGCGTGAAACGCTTCGTTTTGAATTTCTTGACCGTTATTCGAACACTGCGCTTCTTCTAGAAGTTTTGTTTTAACAAAATCTGCGGTCAGATTTTGACCCGAATTTGTAAGGGCCATTCTAAGCGGTTTATAAGACTCTGGCAATCCGGCCAACATCAATGCTCCGATTAAATCTGTCGGAATTTTCGAACCGATAGCATTTAGTTTTTGCGAAGTCCCGATTATGCGCGCTACATAGTCCTCCATAGACTTGCAGTTATCATACCTGGTCGTTGAAAGCTGCATAAATAAATTCACCTTGCTGTGCGCACTTGACCCTTTCTTACCTGACTAGCTTCTATAGATAGTATCTATATTTGATTAGGAGAGAACTACGCTAGCTATAATAGAACATAAGCGCGCGAACATTCAAATAGTTAATTGACTCTAATATACGATTACAACAGGGTGGCGCTTATTTCTCAAACTGCTTTAATCCGTGCTCTCAAGCCTAAAATAGATTTGTTATCACTAAAAACTGGAAAATCAATCTTTATATGCCCTTAAAAAGCCGTTTAAACCGACCCAGTTTGCAAAAAACATGATTTTTTCGCTCCCACGTATTTATTGCTTCAGCATTCAAGGATAGTCAAACGTCAATTTCAAACATCTAAAATACGTTTGCGCTGTATTTTTTATCGTAAAATATAAGCTAAAAGAGCCAACGGCAAAAAATCGCTGTAGTTTTTAGTGATAACAAATCTATTTTAGGCTTGGGAGCACGGATTGTTGAGCAGTTTGGGAAATAAGCGCCACCCTAATATATATATATATATACACACACACATTATGATGCACACACACGACACACACCTAGCTTAGCAAGTGACTGAGGCCCGGCTGTCGCGCCTAAGGGTAGCACAGGAGGAATGCGCGGACGAGCTGTCTATGAAATTGGACAATGAGAAATTAGATACCCAGCATACTGCATACAGGTTCGGCGGCCAGTGAATGGGTCATTTGCAAAAAATGGCAATCACGTGTGCGCGGCGCAGCTTAAATAAATATTTCTCCGCTCGAATAGAATTTCAAATTCTGCTATATGGCTTTAGTTGTTCGGATTGTGTGCGGTAGGAACTATTTGTCGGCCAGGACCGATAATAATTTACTCCGACAGCCCAATACCCAATACGAAACATCGATATATATATCGACGCCTGAGAGGGAGAAGGACCTGTCTCGGGAGCGGCTTGAAGAAAGACCTATCTCGCACGCGACTTGAAGAAGGCCCTATCTCAGAATTAGCTGAAAAAACCTCATTTTCAATTTCTATAATTTTTAGAGTGGTTGACTCAAGAAAATTTTTGATTCAGTTATTTTGTACGGATAAACTTCCTCTACAAAATGACCGAATCAAAAATTTTCTTGAGTCAACCACTGAAAAGTTATAGGTCTTTATTCAAGCCGCGCGCGAGATAGGTCCTTTTCCCTCTCAGGCGTCGATATACGGTACTCACATTTTCCACGTTTTTTCACCTAAATACTCACATCCACAGATTTTTTTATCGCCCTTTTAAAAAACTTATACTTGTAAGCATTATTATACGCATGTATCTTGTTATACGCTCTCATAGGTATTACTTATATCCAACAGTGTGACTACGTTTCGTTCATTTTTCCCGATATATGTTGAATTGCTATAAGCGAATTAAAATATGCAATATATCGAATCAGTATGCCAGAGTCAATTTGATATTTGCCATATCGATAATTGTATGAGGCCCCTTAACGCAAGAAATCTTATACGTAATGTAAAATACAGTTAGACATTTAAAAAATGTTTCACCGAATGACAAAAGCGCCCTAGTGATTTTCGTGTCATATTATTAGACAAGGTAATATTTTTTTTATGTGACCATTTAAATGCTTAAAGCATACCTTTACCTAAAAAGTTTGGTATATATTTCTTGAAAAATGATAATACAGATAACATTTTGCATTAAATTGTACATCATTACTATAGTTGCTATATACCAGTTCAGATGGTTCAGTTCAGATTGATATGTTTATTTGTTATGTGAAAAATTAGATTTTTGTCTAATATAAACAAAAAGAGTTCAAAAGTATAATATAACAAGACTTAGATTTTATTTATTTATTTATTTTTTTTTAATTCTTACCACTTGCTTAACCCATACAATTCAAGAATCTCTCTTTAATCTTGTTTCATAAAAACATGTCTAATAATGAATACCATCGTAATTTCTATGGTATAAAATTCGTAATGAAACTAAATTTAAAAAATTATTAAAAATTAAAATGAAATCATTTGAGTAAACTAATTTTGTTTTTTTTTCACAAACCAGGCATGATGTAAGTAGTATTGTCCAATGTTTTTAAAAATGTGTCTGGATTGTCAGTTTTTAGAAGTGGAATTTCTTGAGTGAGGCATAGCAAACTTGCCATAGCACATAAAAGCGAGTCCATGAGTGCAGTTGTATAATTTGATTTTGACACTGGTTTATCTTGTTGCTTGATTTTAGTACCAATTAGTATGAGACTTTCTCCTAGTAAACTGAGATGGGCAGCTATATCAATAGCTTGCAATTCGAAAGGTCTTGATATTTCTTCATTAATACATGATTTTCCTTCAAGTTCTGGAGATTCAATGTTGTTACATGAATTAAGCCAATCTTTTTTGTTATCTGAAAATTGTTAAAAACTGTACAGTTCCATTTACGTTTAATCAGATTACTATGTAGTTGTACATACCCATAACACACATCTTTCGAAAGGAATCAGCTTTTGCTGTTAAACGCTGTGCTCGTTCATGCCAATTATTTCTATTTTGAAGAGACATTTGCATCCACATCTCACCTAATCTTATTGTCATAATCGTAACATCTATAATTTATTAGGTTAAAAATATTGATTACTTGTATTATTTCTACATAAAAATATAATATTGCATGTAGTTTTAAGGCTTACCCATATCAGGATATTTTTTAAGAATTTCTACTTTCATTTCACTGGACCAGAGCTTATATCCAGTATATGCATAATTCTGGAATAAAAATAAAATAATTTTAAGTAAAGAAATTATCATATCAATGTAATCTATGTAATGCATTTGATAGATTATACTGAATTATTCATACCTGAGGGCATAAATTAGTTGTAGTTTCAAGCAACATATTAGAATAGTTTTCTGTTCCCAGCTGCGATACTGGCAATTCATGTTTGGATATTACAAGTTTTACATCAGATTCTACACTGTCCTGATCATAACTTGTATAATCAGGAGTAAGTAATTCATTATTTGTGATCGTTGAAGATGAATCTGTTTCAGAATTATTTGGTTGCGTATCATCCACATTTGATTTGCTTTTCACTGAATTGGATTCATAATGTGAAACTTCTTTACTTGACTGCATTTCATCTTTTTCATCGTGAAATGTTTGATTCTGTGCATTCATAATTTCTGTTAATTTCTTAGATCTCTTTGATTTTTCTTGAGGCTCTGAAATCTTAGTTCTTTTTGATTTATTGACTGTGATATCAGAGTCAAAATGCATCAACTTGGAAGACTTCTTACAGATTCGTCCACTACGTGATACTCCTGTCACATTAGAGTCTATATACAACATAAATATTTTTTAATATTTAACAAGCTAAACTTACACAAAGTAAACAAAGTAATAAGCTTAATACTCACCAGAAACAGATCTGACAATCCCAAGTGGTGTCATGGTTTTCACCTGCTCCCCAGCCATATTACCCACACTCATGGAATGCGACTCAGACTGAATCCCATTGCTGTGACTTCCTCCAGGCACCATGATAAGTTAAAAGTTACTCATACCTCAACAGACTGCTTGCGCAGAGCTGATAAAAACAGATCAAGCAAGAAGCCTCCGCTACTCTGCAATCAAAGCCACCAGTCTTAAAAATTGAACACTGTTTCCAACACAAATAATATCTATTTTATCTAAAAGAGGACTGTATCGAAGAAACAGTTCAAAAGCATCCAACACATCTTGAGAATATTCAAAACTCTCGTTCACATCTTAATAAAAAAGAAAATGATTACAAAATTTTATTAAATATTCATGCAGTTTATATTTTAAATGATCAACATACCATTTAATGTACTTACATGAAGCTCTTTAAGAATTTGTAGCAGTTTTAAAACAGTAAATCTACCCCAATGTGATTCAGTACAATCTTGCGTTAGAGTATGCTACTTGCGGTAGACATTTCAGTGCTTGGATTAACTACATTCTGTACTGCTAATAACGGTTAGACACAATAAGTTATCGGTTCAGCATCAACTTTTACAAACTTTGACACTATATTTTCAATTTCTAAATTACAAAGTTTCCTTAAAGAGTCTTCTATAGGTATTGAGCACTTCATATTGCCTTGGATCCTCAGAAACAATAGATGCGGCTCTTGGAGGTCCTGATGAATTCATTAACTGCTCTGGTCTCAGAAACCCATCTGATGATATATAATTAACAAGTTCGTCAACTCATTCATTGTTGAAACTTCTGTTACTTCAATGATAGGATATGCCAGAACTTCATCTACATTTTGTCGGTTTGTCATTTGAGGAGTTCCTGTGCTCTCTGTCGAAGGTGAAAATCTCTGGTTTTTTGCAGGCACTAAAAAATATATAAATTTAGTAAAATATAGTTATTTGCGAAATTATTAGCATAAATGTACGTACTTAGTACTTCTTGAGAGTTGTCATACAGAAGTAGATCTAAATTGCCTATTTCTACAGCATTTGCTTGAATAGACTCAGATCCTATTAAGTTGTTTGAAAGTGACTGAGGCGCAGATCAATGTAAAGTAGGATTCCTTGCTGTCTCTGTTGCTGAGAGCTGTGAAAATTGGAATTATTCATTAACTAATTTCAATTATAAATAAAAATGAAGAAAATGTTAAAAGTTGAAAAAAAATTACTCGTCTTTTTGTTTTTGTTTTATCATGCTGCCTACAAGATATCCTTTTTGACGTAGCTGGAGGTTCTTTATTTTCTACTAAAGTTTGAATAGGATCTCATTCTTCGATATTATCTCCTACTTCCTGAGATTTCCTTTTTGACATACCTGGACGTTCATTATCACTTGCTAAAAATATATCATCTCGTGCTTCAATATTATCAAATGGAATTATAAAATATCGAGATAATATTACAAATTTAAAAAAAATCATTACCAATAGATGATTCTTACACTAGTGGAAAATTATTGATATAATCTGTTATATCTGATCCGGGAAGAAGAGTTGACAAGCTGTAAAGAAAAGTAATAATAATAACACATTCGAATTAATATAATCTATAAAAAAAAAATGAATATAACGATTCCTACCGTTTAATTATACCCAAAGATGGAAATCTGAATGGCTCAATTATGTAAATTATAAGTTTGTTTGTCGCTGTAACCTCACTGGTTTTAAATCTTACAGAGGTGGTTTTGCTGATGAAAATATGCTCTCTCTCTCTCTCTCTCTCTCTCTCTCTCTCTCTCTCTCTCTCTCTCTCTCTCTCTCTCTCTC
>UCOJ01002660.1:0-10255 GCA_900474305.1 Cecidostiba fungosa
CTCGAAACTAATGGTTTCAGAAGTATGTTAAAAAATTTGCAGCCTGTTTCATCCATGCATTGTCCATGGACAATGCATGGATGAAACAGGCTGCAAATTGCAAATTCCTGCAGGAATCGCGTGGACAGTGCAAAAGGATTTTTATCCGTATTTGATTTTTCACCGAGGCTCAGTAGGTTCAAAAAAGCTTTAAAAAATCTTAAAATATAGGTGATGTTATGTTATTTGAGTGTAAAAAATTTCAAATCAATCGGAGTTATTCGTGCGAAATGAAAAATGAAAAATGAAAATTCTTTTTTTCATGTTTTAAAAGTGTTTTGTCCCTTAATATAATTTGTTATTTATTTTGAAAAAAAAAATTTTTTTAATAATTTTTTAAATCTAAGACATGGGATAATGAGTTGCAACAAGCTGCACAATCTTGGGCTAATGAGTGCAAAAGCACCGTCAACGAATGCCGATCAACAGGTAACTATTATATTATTATTAAAATAACTTTGCTAAGGATTTCTTAATCTTATCATCGTTTTGAATCTTTTTAGGTACCTACAAAACGTTCGAACAACTTGTTTCAATAACGAAAGGTCCCTATGCAAAACTTGATTTGACTGCAACAGTAAAAGGATGGATCAAAGACAAAAAGATTCCGTAAGTAATATTGTTTTCTAATTTAACTTAAACTATAAAATATAATTATGAAAAATTTTGTTGTAAATTTCAAGGGGATTAACTTTTGACCGTATTGGATGTGGAATTAAAGCATCTAAAGTAACTCGTAATGCAGGTACACACACTTCAACAGTAACCTTCCCTTATAATACATTCTTTGTTGTATGTAATTATGCGTCTTCTGGAAATAACCAACCGGAATTAAGTAGTTATTAATTTTAATATATTATATAACGCATATTATATTAAAATAGAAATAAAGTGTCTGTAAATAAAAAACAGTAAAATATCAATTACTTTTTACAATCGATGAATTACCATATGTTGTCCAAGATGGTTTCCCATGTATCATCAGTGTAGGGTGAGCGAAAATTGTAGTTTGCTGTACCGACTGTCGATAAGCAATCCAAAGTTATTCGCCTTACCCACACATGCTTATACCGTTTTTAATATTCAAATATTTGAAGGACCAAAATAAAAATCTACAATAAGCAGTTTTTTTATTCAAAGTATCTATCAAGTTAACGTTGATGGTATAATGATAAAAATTTGTAATATAATAACAAACTTTTCCCGAAAATTCGTTCTCTTGAAATCCATCCTAGCGGTAGGCTTACTTATACTTTATCGACGATCAAAAAATACACTTGACGCGATATTTTGAACTCTGCATCAGCAGAAAGTAATCCTCTTGACAGCATTTTCCGTATAGTCGCTCCCCCCTTTTCAATTACCGAGAAAGTTGAAGCAACAGTCCCGAGGAATGAAGGCGCGCGGGATAGTAGTTGACAGAATTGGCCTCATCGGTCACCAGGGAAGCGTAGAACACACCGGCAATGTTATTTTCCTGCTTCCTGCGCCTTTTTTCGCTTCCCACTTTTATAAACTTGTACGATTTTCCCATATAGTTTCCTGATTCGCTGGACGGAAGGAAGTAAAAGTCGACGAGAGCTTGACTTTATACTTTCTTTTGGTCTCATGCGCAGGAGGTAAAAATGTAATGTACGAATAAATGTTTTCGCAGACTTTTCTATGACGAGTTTGAACATCAAGAGTTTTAGAGAATTTAATATATTATTATATAGTGATGTACTTCGTTGTTAAATAATATAAAAAGTACATTATGTTCGAGTAATACTGCAAACAGACTGTACTTTTTCAAGCATGATGGTATTTAATTATACAAGTAGCGAAAATGCTGTCAATTTCTATGTAAACTGCACTTTTTTAATTGCATTCCCATCAGTATTTTGCAATTTACACCACACTGTCATTGTTTTCGATAATCAAACAAAGTAGAAAATTCTTCAAAGTAACGAATATTCCCATGAACAAACAATACCCTAAAGAGCCCTTACAAAGTAGATTCTCAAGATAAAAAACTCTGATCAAACTATAAAAACGATGCTTTATCCACCGCGATAGAAATCTTTAATTCTTTGTTTCGTGCGGCAGTACAGCGATAAAAGCGTTTTTTTTGCTTATATCCATCTTGTTTGGCATCGTCAAAAGAAGACGAAGAAGAAGGCAACGGCGCCGCAACAGTAGTGGAACAATGGGAAATCTATCGCCTCGCGGTTGGGTTCGTGACGCGGTGCCATTTACTTGGCCGCGCTCAATCCCGCGCGCAAACCCTTGCGTTGTCTACACAAGCATAACATGTGTTATATTTGACTGTGGTATACATCAGATCAAATTCACTCTTTCATTTACTGCCGTGTTTATATCTAAAACAATTTACATAACTTTAAGAAGTAGTATTTATACTTTTGTATACGCACAATTGCGTTGTCCGATCAATCGAAGCCTATCAACAACTCAGCCCCTCGTTTGCCACCGGTTTTAATAACGAACGATAAAACACGGCCGATCCGCAACGGCGTCTTTTAATTATCGCCGTAAACAATGAATCCCGCGGAAAGAGAGAACGCGGGCTATCGCGCACTGCCGTCGTTTACGATGATACGCGCGCGCGCGCGCGCGCGCTCGAGCAAATATTTATTTAACATAAATTAGCAGCCATTACACGAGGCGGCGCGTACCTCTGCTGGCTTATCGAGGGAAAACGCGCAAAATGCAAGCCCGTCTACCGTCTCTCATCGTTGTTTATGATTCCGGCCGTTCGGTGTATATCGTCTTTTTTCAGGGCCACTGATTTATGCTTGTCTGCCTTCTTTATCGTTTATGGGAGTTAGCGCTGTGGAAACGCTGACGTGTTGTTTTTTGTTTCAACATTGTCGATTATTACATATTGTTTAGTTAATTTACGTGATTTAAAAATATACATACATTGTTAATGCTCTGCGGGATTCCAGAATTTGAAATATTCATGATAAGTATTATTGAATTTATGTGTTTCTCGGAATAATATTGTAAATTAAAATTGGCGGTGTTACGGCAACGTTGCTTAAATGAATATTATGTATATAATAATGTACGTTTGCTCGCAAAATTATAAAACCCACAATATTGGAATAATGAACGAAAACTGCTTCATTACTTATCAAAAATATTGTACACAAGGCAAAATGCTTTTACCCACTTAAAAATTCCTGTAACCTTTCAAAGCGACCTTTTCTCCCACTATTTTATGGTCATTATTCTATACGAGAATCATTATCCCATAAATCTGATTTCTCGAATTCCGTAGAATATACCAACCAACACGTATAATTTCGGGTATAGCATTGTTTAAATGTCATCATTATGCGATTCGACGCTCGGAAGCCTCCAAAAATGAAATGAAAACGCATTGTTCTCCATTTGTGGCGCTTTTGCCCTTAAAAATGCAACACTGGCCATTATAATGCTCTCTCGCGATGCATTCTCATATTAGCTAATTGTTCGCTGATATGGCAATACTTTTCGTTCCGACAATTACTGTAAAATATCTCTGGTACACGAGAATCATTGTTGCCATACATCATTTACTTTTTCAGGAAGTTTGGGATAAAACACCGCGTAATTCGAACATATGTCAGAATGAAAATGACAAGCGAGAGAGTGACTGGCGTATTTTGTTTTGATTAACGTCGATCGAAGCGTCGATTTGTTAGTCGAATTTGTATAATCAAACGCTTTGTGTGTCTTTTGTTGTAATTTCGCGTTTCTATATACTTTAAATTTGCATTGGAAACTACACCAATTCACTGTTTATGAAACCAACGCCAGTATAATCGTATCGCAGAGAGATTTAATAAAAAATTCAAGCAAAGAAGTATTACCATAAATCCGGACAGCCTTAAAAAAAAAACAAACGAAGCGTATAGAATCCAAGAGAAATATTTGCCTGAACACTATATAAACCGGCTCATCCGTCGACTTCCGCCGTCCTCGGTTTTTTGCGCCTCTCCCACGAGACTTCCTCAAAGAGAAAGCGAAAATCAAGGATTAGGAGGGCGAATTGAAAATACGCCGCGCAGGTGACGCCACAACCGCAAAGCGCGCGGTTTTTCGTACAAAAAAAGTATATATATTATAAAAAAAAAAAAAAAATAAGAGTCACAATCGGTGAGGAACAGCAGGCGCGGCCAGCTCAGCGAGAAACCATCTAATTAACTTAATTAAACGAGTGCTTTACTATATAAGGATTATACACGGGACTTAAGTAATGAGACTCTTTTCATTTTGCCCTGCGGAATAGGGTGAGTCTCGCGCTTCAATTTTTTTTCCTTCCACGCTTTTGATATCTACATATACTTACAGCTGAAAATCGTATATGGGAATAAATTCGCTTTAAAAAAACATGCCAATCAGAGAGAGTCTAGCAAAAAAAAACTCGCCTCCATACATTACAGCGACGGCGGTAGCACACGTCATTATCAGCGTTTAATTGGCCCCGTTTTTCGGTGCCACCCACGTATATATATATATATATATATATATACATACCTATACACACATGCACACGAACGTCCGCGTCTCGGAATGACACACGGCTCTCCGCTGACTCGCGTCGGCCGGCTAATGCTCTAATATGCGCAAAGGGTGCCATGCCCGTGTCACGAGGATTACCGCTAATTGTAGTTTATGCTTTATACCGCGCGACGTTCGCGCGTCGCCTAATAGGGCTTTCTAGCTTCGTCTCCCTCTCTCTCCCTTCCTCGATTCTATGTGTATGTATATATGCGTGTACACGTTTGGATATGTTCGTATTTTGCTTGGTCGGTTTCTTTTTACTGTTTTTGATATAGTGGCAGGTGCAGTAGCGTAAAAGGCAGACGGTGTTCGATCGGTGTGTATAAAAAATTTTTTGTTTAATGTTTTTGTTTTATTAGCCAATAAAACGATGCGGACGCAGTGTCGTTCTAATGCCGGTGTTTTCTTCGTTTTATTGCGACGTAAATAATTAAAGGATTTATGGGCTGTAGGGGTCGTAAAAATTGACGCGCTGCTGCTGCAGGTCGTACCGAAATTCAAGCGATATGTGAGGCGGTTAATTTGTTTTTACTTTGGGTTGAATAACGGAAACGGAGATGGTACGTATACAGTATAATAGTTTGCGTTTTCATATGGAATCACGAGTGCATCACGGTTTGCTTTCGTTTGATAACAAAAAGATAACGTTTATGTTATCAACGTCAGAGTTTCAGTTATCATATCCTTAGAATATTCAAGTCCAAGTTTCTGACATATGATTCTAATATATAACATCGGCTAACAGGTTTCACACGTCACATTTCCTGCGCTAAAATGCACGAAAAAATAAATAAAACGATGAACATTAGGTATAATCGAATCAAAAACACAATACCACCGAGTGAGTTCAAGAAACGTAAAGTAAACAAAGCAATGGATATAACTCGGCCAAACACAAAAGCTCGGCAATCGTCAACTTTTAAGGGTCTTTCTCTATCCCTGCCATTCGCGTTTATGAATATACGATCGACCCGCACGTATACACGTTATATCCTCCGCATAATACGCGATCACGCTCTCGCGTATCATCTACTGACGCGGACACGCGAGGACACGTATATACATATATATATATATATATATGCACACAATGTGAAAGAGGGGGAGATATAGCCCCCCGCGCGCCGGCTGTCACGTCAGCGCGTCCGTCAGTCTCGCTAAAATAGCTGGGCACCGTTACTCCAAGCCGGCCTTTTCACCTCGGCCCGTATCGCGCAATTACACGTTTCGACCTGTCCCCACTCTCTCTCTATCTATATATACTGGCTGTAGTTTCTGCTTCTGTTGCAATTTTTTTTGTGGTTTGTCTGGATGAGTATAGATTGAATTGTGGGTGTAATTTGTATAGCGATATATTTAAATATTTTCAGGGTATATAGCTGTTTTAGTTAGTAAAATAGATATACGTTTATATGAGAAATCAGTCGAGAATACATAATAGCGAAATAATAAAAGTACGTCGTTCGATTGAATTGAAAGAAGAAGCAAAAGAACGCAGTCGACTCCTGCACTAATTAACTTGCACGCCTGACTAGATCCTTACCTGTTCCACTGCGACCTTTTTTTCTCCTGCAATTTTACCATTGTAGCTGAAGTATAAGCTAATTATAACTCGTACTTTATAAAAAAAAACGAGCTCGGAAAAAGATAATAATTGACACTTCTCACAAAATCACGCGTAAAAACCGCTATCCACTTGACCAAAAACTCTCACGACTGTATACATGCATCAGAGACATCACAAACGTGCTAATGTCGCAACCGAAAATCCGTCTACGTGAGCAAATGCGCGCGTTTCAGTTGGAGAACTGAAGAGTACGCGAGGATAATTATCCGGTGCGATTTTCGACGCGTGTATGATGTGTCCGTTTTCGAGGGTCTGGCTTCGCTATAAAGATGGATGTCGACTGCTGCTGATTGCGCGCCAGGGACTGAATTGAACCAATCTGCGACAGCTCGTTTTATTCGATGCTTCGCTGATGATTATGCGCGACGATTGACGTCGAGTGGCCTGATTTTTTTTTATTTGCGTGGAATCGTTGGTATTATTATTATTGTTATTATACTCGGGCTGAAATTACATTGCTGGGAAAATAGTTAATTAAGGAATGTAAGCTCGAAAGTACTTTCAAGTCCTTTAAGACCTTGTGTAGCGCTATATTTTCTTGAAATATTTGACATGTTGAGGTCAGAGGAGGATTACATGCTCGATTTTGAAAATTGAAAAGTTATTTTCTATATGGTAGCTTAAGAGTTTAATTACAATTGACGTTTATGTAATTTATCGTTTACCACAGCGGATGTCTCGCAGGTTATTTCAGTCAAACTTGAATATTAAAATATCCGTTTTAATGAAACGAGTCGGTTTCTTATGCAAATTTAATACTCGAGCGAATCTGTGTTTTGAAATAAACTTGCACACTTACCTCTTGGCGCGAGACGTCAAAGTTTCATCGATGAATAATAAATGTATCGTAAATAAACAAATGGATGGAAGTATTCGCTAGAGTAGTTATTGAATAAATAAAGTAAAAATAAAAATTCAATATCTGATGTAAAGGGAGTGGTCAGAGGATATCGTGAGTATCGAGGTCCAATAAATGAGGGTAAACCAGAAGCTTATACATTTTCTATAATATATTTTACATTATAAACCAACCATACATCATAATAATAATATCTTATGTTCTTATGCCTAACGGTTGCTTTTTTTTTGTTATCCTGTGTCCTCGTTTATATACTTCCTTCATATTTATAATTTGTTTACTTTTTTTTGTATAGTATTTATATATATATTTATATTCATCGTTCGTTATTTATAATATACTTTTTACGCTATGTTATGCATATGTATAATATCATACATGTTTTTTTTGTTTTTGTTACCTCTCTTTCTCTCGCTCATCACACGCACGTCACATATCCAACTCTTTTCCCGAAATACCGCACCTACTCACACTTTTGCGCGACGCCTCGCGAGGGCGCATTTTCTAATCAATTTTTTTTTTTCGTTTTGTGGTTTACTACACTATAGACTTTCTCTCTCTTACACTCGCACTCGTCCCTTTTCTCTCTAACTAGGATGTGTATGTATTTTTTTTACCACATGGCTCGGCCGCCACTATATATTCGCCCTTCATCATCAAATTTTTTTTTTTCACTATATTAACTTCTTTCTCGCTTTATATATACTTCTTTGCCTTCGTGTCGCGTGTACGCGTGTGTCTCGTCTCCCTTGCGCCTGTCAACGTGTGTATATATATAATAATCATATATATATAATATCGCTACGAAGGGGTGAAAGGGAAGAGAAGCGTTTTGGCGCCAATTTTGATTGTGATTTTCGGGCTTTGATTATTCGTTTCTCCATTTGATTAGGGGGGCGAAGCTTACGCTGCTCTTTCCTCTCGTTTACCACCTTCGGCGTTTTTTTTTGTTACGGCAAATCCTAACTAAATCGCGCGCTCGCAATCGGAGATATACTCGGTTAAAGTATATGTATATGTATAATATATAGTACGTCGCTCGCTGCGCAAGCGCAAACTCAGGTTTCTTCATCGTCAACTTCTTCTTTGGCTCGTCTTAATTAAACTATGCCTGCATCCGCTCGCCCGCAAGTCCGTGAAGAGCCACATAACCTTTTCCTATCACGTGTGTTCCTCATCATCTCAGCGCGTGCCGACAGAAAAAAAACAATATCTAGATATCTCTCCTTTTTTATTTTGCTTACACACCCGATTGAATTGTGGTTTATATAGTTTCCTCGAACCCGACAACGAAGGTTGGACGTTAAAATTTTTCCCCGCTCTGAAATATTTGTGTTTTTTTTATTTTTACTTTATATAATCTCCCTTAAAACTCTTTTGATTATATATCGGTTGATCTGTCGCTCTTTGTCCGACGAAACGTTCGTACGTTCTCATTTTCAACGTTCGCAAGGATAGGTTGTTGGTTGCCGCCGTCTCTTAGGTATTCAAGTGCGCCGTGAACGGGAAAAAGGCACCTAACTCCTTATAACGTACGGTGGAAAGTGTGTGTGATATGCCAGGTCATCCAGAACGACAAGAGTGTGGTTGCACTTTTATTGGCAACCGAGCTTTTTAAGCCAAACTTGCCTAAAAAAATAAGAAATTTTTTTTGTTTGGTTTCTTTATGTGAGCGATCAATGCTTTTTAAAAATATGTCGGTAGAATTTGAAGATTCAACAGATTCATTCGTTTATTCTCTTTTTTTTTGTTGCTTTTGTCACTTGTTTTTAACGAATTTAGTTGACATTACCGACTGAGTAAAGTTTGTATCAAGGAAAGAAAGTAAGTTTTTTATACATATCGTTATTTGTTTTTTTTTTTTTAAATTACCGTCACAGCCATTTGTTAATAACTGTTCATATATACCATTACGGAAAGTTTGAGAAAGTTATCATTATCATCATTATATGAAAATTAAATTATCATAGCTGCTCAAGTGTCATAAGAGATGATATTTAACAAATGAGTAACACCATGCGAGTACTGATTATTTTTATTTACATATGTTATTATTCTCAAATGAATATATCGTTTACTCATTCGTGACCATTTATACTAAAGCTTTATAAAAATCCATGTTCAATCTTTTCTCCATACAAATTCAATAAAACTTACATCATCATTATCATCATTATCATTTTTGTTATATCTCTTTATAAAAATCACATTGGTTGTTTCATCACAATTATAAGAAGTAATATAATAATAGATCAAAAAATTCAAAATATAGGTATAAATGCACACACTATACACAAACAAACTTAAAATATTTTGAGATATACATAAAAAGAGTCATTTGAGCGATCACTGCTTACCCATAGTGATCGCGCAAACCTTACATCTCATTAAAAAAAAATGCATACAAATGTATAAATTTCATATAGTCAAAAAAGAGAAGTTGAAAATTTTCTGAAAATGAATAATGATTAACAAATAGATGACATAGTAAATCAAAAGTTTAGCGGAATTCAATAACGATTACAAGTATATATATAGTAATAATTATAATAAAAGCCTACTTTAACAGTAGTGTTTACTCAGTCGGTAACTAACCTACTTTCATAAGATCTCAATAGATTAAGGAAAAAAAAACATGAAAAATGCCACAATACAAATATATTTATACTGATAGTCATTAAAAAATATATATATAAAAATCGGCAAAACGCCCTGGACTCGTGCTTATAAAATATTGTTATAATAATATACGAAGAGAGTACCTACGTGAATAAAAAAAAAATAAAACAAAATAAACAAAGGAACGTCGGGTATCTGCAGATCATGTTTTTTTTATATATATATAAATCGGACGCTTCGTTTATATTTTCTCTATATAATTATGCATCAATCAAACACAATATACAGCCTAAAACACTCACCTTATTATTTATTTTACTTTTTAATTTCTCTCTCTCTTTCGCTTCTCTAGACCTCTCTCTCTCACTCACTCTAGCCTATAGTCTATACGCATACAATACGCTAACATACTATACATTTAATTCGCTAAACACAGGTAATATCGATCGCCGCGATGAGCTAATCGCGATCGGCGCCTGATGATGCAATTCCCGACGCGTCTCGCGATTAACATAACCCGATCCATACATAATATATAGGTAGTATATATATATATATATATA
>UCOJ01002661.1:0-10199 GCA_900474305.1 Cecidostiba fungosa
GGACACCCAATCCTTGCTCAATGCTGCTCAAGTCTCCCGAAAATGGCTGGCCATTTCCAAATCCACATCTTCCTTAAGACAACGCGTTCGCCGCCACATTCGTCGTCAAAATCGAAAACTTGCTCAAGTTCTTCCTCCACCACCCAGCAAGCAATCTACTACCCGAATTCTTTCTAAACCCTTGATATCATTCCCTCAAACTAAAATTCCATATCCTATTATTTCGAACACTAAACCTCTTAAACATAAGCATTCCACATTAAAATCTACGCAACTTAAAAAAGTACTTAGACTGTAGAGAAAGAAAATAAAATATATGAAGATAGTGCGATATTGAGTATCGCACGAAATAAATATCCGCTATATAGCTGTAAGCATTATTTGATTCTATTATTTGAATATAAATATCACAGAATATGTATTCGGCTATAAGCAGACTATAAGACAACAAATGCTAGTCGACTTCATTAGTTTCCAAAGAAAATTTGGGGCATAATTGGACATTTTTGCTTGGTTGATTTTTCATGCGCATGGATGAATTTAGATTTAATATAGCAATGGTTACCTATAATATAGATGTATTTAATGTATGTAATGCATATTTTTAATGTTTAAGTTCCTATTTTGTACATCCAAAAAAGATGATCTTGTACGACTTTGCACCGACTGCGGGGCAAAGTTGCACGGGTTATTTAAAGAGAGCCGAATAAAAAGACGATTTTTTGACTTTTTCGCGTGTGACGGAAAAAATGTAAGGGTGTAAATGTTGAGTTTTTTACGTACAAACACGTTAACCAGGTTAAAATATACGCAAAATTAATATTGATAAAACTAGGCCTAGGTATGTGTCCAATTATTACTGTAACTACGTAAATTTTTAAGTTAATTTGAGGCCTACGATCAGCACTCAAAATTTTCGTAATTAAATTTGTTTTTGACGTATGATGTGCCGAAATAAATAATTTTCCAATTACTATTGTAAATTTATCAATTTATAACAAGCAGGTGTTTTTTTTTATATTGTCGCGAGTATCTTGACCTCTTTAAATCAAAATTTGCACCAAACATTGTTATTTTAGAAACACTGTTGCGAGTCCAAAATCTAAACTTCATTTTATATGTACCTGCATACGTCTTACAGACCGCTAGAGTGATATCAATTATGAAAACAAAACAGTTTTGGACTGGCCTTTTCGTCGCCGCTTAAACTCTTCGTGTTTCTGGCAGGTGAAAATAGGTGGCGCATAGGCACTTTTCCATTTCCCTCATAACAATATGCGTGCCGAATCTAGATATAGTGGCATGTGCCACCAATGCTAAATAACTGCTTTATTTGGCCCGCTGCTTGGGTCGCTTATGCTATAACTGCTTCTCGCCAGGTACAGTCCAATCCATTATCTAAAAGATTAACGTGAACTTTTAAGCTTCACTAATATATATTACAAAATAATAATATCAAAGAAGTCGAAGTATTTTTTATTAAAAATGGTTCTAGCTATGTAAGTTATGAAAAACTAGCTTATATACCTGTTAAAAATTTGTTCGTCACAATGATTACACATTAATTTGCACATGTCCAATATTTTTCAAATGCGACCGTGAGAAAATACATGTTTACACTCGGCATAATACAACGATCCGAAAATCGCACTCGACGTTTTTTTTATATATCCTACAATATCACCCGCGAGATCATCAATTATTTTAACTGTGCGAAAAGCAAACAAACAACGACTTTTTGACGACAGTGCGGGTGACTAGCAAAAGCAAGAGTTTCTCGTCCTTTTTAATCGTGTTTGCCGGGGATTTAGCTGCGAATTAACTTTTGGCTCTCTGAAGGGTGGGAAAAAGCCACAGTACACAGGCTCGCTTTACACCAACCGACGTCAGCATATGTCTCTTCGCCCCTCGGGGATGTATCATCGACGTAATAGAGAATTACGCAGGCGGCAGGACGCCACGCGCCTCTTGCGTTTGATGATATTTTTTGCCATGTATGTGTGTCGAGGGTTATAATAGATCGGATACCGATACTCAAATTTATTGCTATTCATGATTTTTTTTAATTTATCGTTAATGACGAAATTGTTTGAACTAACACAAAGTATTAGTTGAGAAAAATGTAAGGTATAAATAATCATTTTATTTACGTAATTGAAGAAGAATTTCTCAACCCAGTCGACAATCTATCCTCGTCGTCGGTTTTTTTAACAGCCGCTAAAAATCAAAGCGAGGAATGGCGCTTACGCGGGTTTATTGAGACGCCAATTAATAACACTTTCTCTGCCGAGCGCTTCGCTCCTTCGGCTTCTCTGTTTGTTTCCATCATGTATGTATATAGAAGCCGCGCGCGCGCGTGCGCAAGTGCACGACTCGAGTTTCACCGCATCAATTATCGTCGCTCGCGTCAATCGACGCCGCGCGATTGCGAAAAATAAGACTCTCCGAGGATCGATCTTAACTGACAATGTGCCAAATAAAATAATAACTCGGATTGCTTGATGCTCCTCTTGATGCTATGCTCTATTCTGATACGGTCTATTTTAAACGTGAGATCTTTTTATTTGCCCAATAATTAGTAATTATAGATCAATATGTTATTGAAACAAAGAATATTTTTCATTTATTATTGCATCACGGAAATACCATTCCTTCACACCAAGGATCGAAGTACCTCGCATATTAGAGTTGTTGAACTATACGTTCACACGATAAAGCTTTTGAATATATTAAGCTTCACGTGACTCTTATAATCGTTACTTTTGTCAAGTACCCGCAAGTAAATACGTTTTCATGAATACAATAAGAATCAATGTTGAGAGAGAGAGTAGGGAGTGAGCTGCCCATGCAAATCTGCCCACACCATTACATGTGATAATTCCTTACGTAAGAGCCACTCGCTCTCTGCACAAAAAAAGGCTGATCGAGAGAATCGCAGCGTCACACAAAGTGCGGCTTATTAAAAAGATCGGAGCTACTGCGCTGTCTCTCCCCTATATACATACATCTATACGTAAGCGACGCTTGCCCCTCTGCGTGTCAATAAAAATCGAGTCTGTGTATGTGTGTATCTGTATATATACGAGAGGGGTGGAGACGACTACGCCAGATAATACGACGAGTGGAGGGGAAAAGAGCCCATACTATGGTATGATAGAGATAAAGGGAGTGAGAGAGAGAAAGAGCAGCTACTACCGCACGCGCCGGCGCTCGAGGGGTCTTGTTTTATTGGTTTATTTATCATGGTGTAACCTCGTTGGCTTAAACGAGGATTACGCTCGTCAGATTTTTATTAGAGCCTCGCTGCATTATTTTTGCCCTTATGCTATACTGCTGAGGTTTATATAAATAGAAAGACGCATGACACTTTTTTGAAGTCGCGTGTGTATGTGTGCATATCACACGTATAATATACGTACGTGTGATGGGACACCTTATGCTAGGCGTAGCTATGGCGAAAACTTCCCACAGTGATTTACGAGATTGGAGTCTGTAATCTCGTGTAATCTACTAATAACATTGAAAAGCAGATTTCGAGGATATTGACAAGAGATCTGATGAAAAGCGATCCTTTTCATTCGTGAATGTAAAAATATTTTGCTGCAAGCAGATTGACAAGTATTAAACTTGAATAAAAGTCAGATAATCAAGAAATAATAATAATCAAGACTATCAAGAAAATAACAAGACAAATATAATGAAGAAATTAACAAATCAACCTTCTGAACAAGAAATTATCAATTCAAATATCAATCTAGAAATTAGTAATGACAGTAGAATCAGTTGCAGTTATAGCATGAGTGGCCCAGCAACTGGCTACACAAGTTAGTTTTGACATGGGTGGCACACTGCTATATATACATTCTGTGAGAAAATAGTGATGAGGGAAACAGAAAAATGCATATGCGCCACCTGTGTTCGCTATCCAAAGACTTATAGAGCCAAAAAGTTCAAGAGGTGGGGGAAAGGCCAGTCCAAAACTGGTTTGTTTCGAGGATGCCTTGGTGATACTACGACTGATTCCACATGCTTGCATAATGTCAGGGTTGATGGAAATTCATAGGTATCCGAATACAATATTCTAGAATTCAGAAAGGTGACATAATTTTGAGGTTAGAAATTCTGACAGAGATCGCGCGAAAACGAATAGAATGCTTTGGTAAAAAGTTGTTTTCGTTTAAAAGTAGCAAAAAACATAGAAATCTCGATTTCTTATGAAATCTAGAGATTCTTCTCTGTTTTAAAATCCTTATAATTGCTGTATTTTAACAAAATCTTCTCATTTTGAATTTCGATAAGAAAAATTGTTTACATAGTTAAGTGGGCCACAAGGTACTCTTGAAAGTCGTTTCGTAATCATTTATACAACCATAAAAAAATGGTTGCAGGCGCGTGCCCCAACATTATGTTTGCCTCATTTTTACTCTCCAATAAGATGTGTTTATTTTTTTTTTGTCGATTTCCTCGTACCTATACCTATATACAAATGTTCTTCGCAGAAACGACGCGCAGCCATTAGCAAGACTCTCGGCGCGAATAATTTCACCGGTGCGCGCAGCTTAAATTGCTCTATGCTCCTGCGCTCGAGCAATTTTTCGCATTAAAATTCCGCGCAGTCAGAAAGCCGAGCGCGCTGCAGCGACACAGGGCGTAGTCCAGCCCTATACACACACACGCACGGGAAGCAGTGCAGAAGGAGCAGAGAAAGAGAGAGAAGAAGGAGAAGGAGAAGCGAAGGAAGAGGCAAAGGAAGGCCCTTATAGAGGCCGGGCTAACAAGGGCCGCGCGCTCGCGCGGTTGCTGCTGCAGCGCGGCTCAATACTTTTCCGTCATGTCGCGCAGCGGCAATATATTAGAGCTCGAAGCGCGGGGGGCCGCGGTATTGTCGTCGCCGCTGTCTTTCTCTCTTCTTGGCAAGCCCAGGCCTTTGTTCTCTCTTTCTCGCATGCAAAATCTCCTCCCTCCGCCGGGGTTCTCTCTCTCTCTCTCTCATGCAGCAGCTTGAGCGCGCGCAAGAAAAATAGCGGATAAAAAGCGCGCACAAATCGAGCAAAGGGATCACACACACAGAGACTTCGATCGCTGCTGCTGCTGCCAGAGGGAGAGACAGAGACGTCAAAGCCTCGTTACTCGCCGTCGCCGCGGCCGACTCAGTCATACGCTTGTCTTGTTTCTCTTTCTCTATATAGTATATACCTATGTATGCAGTATATATACTGTGCGGAGGAACGACTTTTTAATTGAAAGTGATTATTTCCTCGGCCGTGTAATAAGGGCCCGGTTGTCCTGCTCCGGTATATAATCGAAATAAGTTTTCATTAAATCCGCTTTCGGCTGATGCTCTTCTTCTCCCTTTTCCTCCGATTCTTCGCGCTCGCGCGCTCGTAAAAAAGAACGTCTCAATCGCGCGGGCGCCATTTTCTCTTTTTCTCAAAGCAGCTCTCTCTCTCTCTCTCTTTCTCTCGGCGCGCTCTCCTTAAGTGGAGAACTTTCAGGGTGGTTAATTGCTCGAGCTCGAAAAACGAGGACGAAAAGAAGAAGAGTTAAGAGAAACGACAGAATAAAGCACAGCGACGCGCCGGCAAAAGGAGAAGAGAGAACTCGCGTCTGTGTGTGTGTGCGTGCGCGTCCTCCATAAAATTTGTTTGCCTTGGACGAGCTGCTGCTGCTGCTGCTGTTGGGACTTAGAAAAAAAAGACACCGAGAAAGAGTATAGCAAGAAGAGCGAGTATATAAGGAGGTGGGACTTAACGTACGAGCTTGCTCCTGCATCAACAAAAGGGCGAAAAAAAGACGTGCTGCTGCTGCTGCGAGTATATAGGGAGAGAGAGAGAGAAGGGCAGTCAGCTCGTCGGTTAACGGATGATTTAATTAAAAGGAGCACAAATTACGGACTCGCTGAATGCTAATGCTGCTCTCTCTCTCTCGGCTGCGCTCCTCTTAATTGAGCGTCTCTTTTCACCTGCGCGCCTACGTATGCATATATACACAGACACACGGCTTTGATACCCCGCGGCCTATACACAGCCCGGGCGAATTATTAAAGCCCGACACTTTTTTTCGACCGCGTCCTTTTCAATTAAGACATCATCTTATAATTCCCCCGCACGAAATTTCGCCTCGTTAAGCGAGCGATCATCTCTCGCACGGCTATATATATACTCTCTGCAGATAATATAGAGGGCGCGAGCGCGTGTCGCCGCTATCGGCTCCGCTTATTCAATTTGATTAAATTAATAAGGCAATTGATAAGCCCACGCCAAGAATACCTATATATGCAAAAGAGAGAGAGAGAGACTCGGCGCGAACGCGTTAATTAGCGAGAGATGCTCACGCGAGAGTTGCCGCCGCAGGCGGCTGCAATTAAAACAACATCTTCATTATTAGGCGCGCGCACAATCACGGTATACACGGCTACCGCATGCCTCCTCGCCTTCTCTCTCTCTGCATACATATATATACATACATGCACAGAGAGGCAGCAGGGGAGCGGCGAGTTTGCATAAACGCGCTTACTGCATTTGCTCTTCTCGCCTTTCTGCGTATTTGGCTTTCGCTCTGTATCTCTCGACGAGAGAAGAAGGAGAGACAAAAAAAGAACGCGCGACGATGAAACGAGCCCATAAATCACAATAGCTCCTTGTTTTTCTTTCATCGCGTGTAAATTGCGCCGCGCGCGATTTTTGGATATATTAACTCTTGAGAGAGAGAGAGAGGAATAAAGTAAGTACCTAAGAGAGCCGCAGATAAGCGGCTTTTTGTTAATGGCCGGCGTTCAAGTTTCGGGCGTGAATGAAAACACCTGGTTGTCATTATTTATCTCGCCGCTTACTTTTTCTCGCAATCAGCTCATTCTCCCGCTGATATTATTAATAATCGCGTTTACGACACCTTAAAATACAGTACCAGAAGAGCTCGATTTCTTTTTTTTTTTCGAAAAAATCTCCGCGCGGCGCGATAAAAGTATTATCGCTGATTATTTAAATAAATATGAGCAAGCATATATCGTATGCACGTGCCGTGAAAGGAATAAAATCCGACGTCCTTTATTGCCTCGACGATTCTGCCCGGGCGACGCCGCCGAGGAATAAAAGCGACCGAGCGCGGTGATTCGAGTTTAAAGAAGCGGAGCTTTAACTGCCAGCGCGCCGCGCGCCGCGGCTAATAAAGAATTTTCAAGGTAGGAAAGAAAAAGTTAAATCGGAAAAAGGTGTGCAGAAACGGGGCGACAGGTCGCGCGCGCGTTTGCGAGATGTACTTTATTATTTAATTTCAGCTGCCGGCATTATGGGGGCATGAAAAAAAAGCCTCAGCGCAGCTGCCGCCGTCGCCGAGACGATATTGTAGGTGGATTTTGAAGCCGAGCATAAGCTGCCGAGCAGAGCCCGCAACGTCAGCTCGGCCGCGCGGTGACATTATTATTCGTTATGAACGGGTTTACGAGGCCGCAAATCATAGTCGTGTTCATATTTCGAACAGCCAGCGCCGCTTCTCGTTATTCAGTTTAATGGCGGCCGGTATTTGAATTTTCAATCCCTGCCATTATGCGTTACAATGTCGAGCCCGGCGAGGAGATAGCCGAGAGGGAGAGAGAGAGACCGCGCAACCCTCCTCTGCAGCTATTCCTCTAATCGATATTCCGAGCGTGTGCAGCGACGACCGCCGCGAGCACTAATATAACCCGACCGATGGAACCTTCCGAATTATATTACTGAATTTTACACACTGCAGGCATAGTTCGCCTACTTCCCTCGTATATCCGCGATGATCCCGGCAAGCTTATACTCTGCCTTTTGGTCGATGGTTTATACTTAATTCGCAAGAGCTTTTTTTTTAATTTTACACTGATCTTTTCTTTTTATCGCATCTACTGTTGATGTGCATGACTTGGATAATTTCGAAAACTTTTTGCTAGAATGAATTTTGTCTCGACTTTTCAGCTGGAGAAAAAAAGCTCACGAGACAGGCCTGAGCATGCTGAATCAGTTGTAGTAGCGCCAATCCATACATAATAGTATATTAGCCGCAAAACAAAACAGTTTTGGACTGGCCTTTCCCCCACCTCTTGAACTTTTCGGCTCTAGTCTCTGGCTAGCGACCATAGGTGGCGCATATGCATTTTTCGCTTTCCCTCAACACTGTTTGTTCGCACAATGTTATAATAGTGGAATCTGAACGTATCTCAACCATAGAGATATTATGGATATATATAGATATAATGTCTATATATATCTATATATAATATATGTAGATATAAGGTGTATATATATTAATAATACCTCTATGATCTCAACACTCAAACTCAACTCAACGGAAGTATCTCAAAAAATTTGAATGAATTGATGCTAATTTTTCATTATCTTTTCATACAAATTGGAGAAAAATGTTTTTTTAACTGTTAAAGATGGGACTTGAACTGATCATGCTTTTTTTCGAAAACAGATCCATATCGAGTAATGCGATATTTTGACATTTACAATTATTGCATACAGTTGTACAAAGTGGCATATGTTAACAATTGCGTCTACTAAAGTTTGTTCGAATTTGTAAATCCAAGGACCGCACAAAAACTTTTCAGAGCGAAACGTCCAGTTTTCATACTCTCACACACAAAATATTATTCTTGCGATAACGCGTAGGCTGCAGGCTTTTAAACTCTATGTATACAGATCTCGATTATTAACCGTTCATTAGTAAAAGCCAGTGCCGGGATGTGTGTGTGTTTGTGATGTTTTGGGTCTATATGTGCCGCCCCAGAGTTCTCGAGTTACGGCAGCATCCGTCCGAAAAAGTTCCCCAAGTGCGCGTCTATGTGCTCGCGCCACTCGTCGGCATCTTTCTTTGGAAAGTTAGAAGCCGCGTCCTCGCATTTGTAGGCAAAGGCGCCGACGTCGGCATTTCAGAGCCTCTACTCAGCTTATTATATTGTGTATACTCTCATGCGTCAAAGTGTTTGTCTATGTCGTGTCAGCGCGAAAAGGCCTTCTTCCTCTTCCACCTGGGCAAAGGGTTGAATTTTCGGTTTCCCGATCTAGCTGCACGCACGCTTTGAAAATAAAACACACTTTGAGGAATACTTCTTCAGATCTTTTGAATTTTCATCTCTTTCACAGCTATAAAAAGATACTGCTATTGTTTCTTGTTTGCTTTGTGAATCAACCCTAAGAATAACAAACACGTATAGATTTTTCTGTTGTCTATTACTTTCCTACATGTTTTTTTTTATATAGTGAATTTTTTAGTTATACAGATGAATAATTTAAAATGTATTTATCACAATAACGATATTAAGTGACGCAATGCTTGATATATGATGATATTTTTTATTGAAGATTTTAGAAAACGTTTGAAAATATTGAACGCAAAAATAAATTGCAAAGAAATATTTTTAAAAAAGTTTTAAAGCAGTTAAAATTGATCGCATGTGCGAAGCAGTAAATAAATCGTTTCGAACATTCTCAAATAAGGAAAGAGACATCAAATAAGGAAACAATTAAAATAAAGCTGTCTGGCAAAATTCACGATGAAAATTTTTCAATAATAATTATTAAAATTTTGAAATTTGACTCCAAATGTGCATTACTCGAATTTACTAAATCGAATTGAATAAATTGGAAAATATATGTATTACATCATAAATTTTTTTAGTATCTCTCATACATTTTTTTCTGATTCAATAATAAAACAGTATAAATTATTGTATCTCAACTTACTAAAATCATAATGCTTCAATCTTAACGCCAAACATCTACTGGTAGAGGTCGCACTTTTCTTATGAAAAAAACCCTGTCCGATAGTAAATGGCCTACTAGGGTTGCAATACAACTTCCTGCAGGTTCAACTACAGATTGCCAGATATTCGTTCTTATATTCGAAAATTGCAATTTGATAAATTGCTCTACCTTACTAACCAACTGAAACAAAAGAGTTGTTAATGGTTCTTCAGGTCCCTGGTAGAAATCCAAATAATTAAAATGTCCTGGAAACTATGAAATGGCTACGAGAAATAGTCTAGAACTAGCTTGCGATGAAACGCTTTTTATCTCATTTTTTGAGCATTTACTGGAATAAACATAATCCCAAAATCATCACATTAATACTACTCCTTATGCCGTACTTTAATTGCAAAAAGACTTATGAATTTTAATTGGTTTCCAAATGGGTTATCTAATTAACAGCCAATTAAAGTCATATAAGCA
>UCOJ01002662.1:0-10267 GCA_900474305.1 Cecidostiba fungosa
CTCTCTCTCTCTCTCTCTCTCGCTCGCTTTCCACACAATATATGTACATTTATAGAGTTCCAATGGTATTCGCAGAACAGCAGTTTTCTTTTTTTCTCTTTTTTATCGACACATTTTAAGAATAATCGAAATCCTTGTCTACTTTTGGTTTCCTAACCCGTTTGCCCGGCGTATCTTCGGGTATCGATATATTCTTTTTCTTTTCTTTTTTGCTTTTAACTTCTTTCTGCTCTTTAGCTTTTGTCCTCTTTCGCTTCTTCTGTACTGGCTGTTTTGTAACTTCTTCTTCTTCTTCTTCTTCTTTCTGATCATCTTCATTCTCCTTTTCTTCAACTAACTCTTCCTCCTCGGAGCTGGGGTAATTGAAGTCTTGAAAATCGATATCGTCATCTTCGTCATCTGAATCATCGATTTCTTTGATTACCTCATCGTTAGTTGAGTATTGTTCACCTAGAATAAATAATAATATAATTAGCAAAGATATATATAATTTACTGTAATTTATGTGTAAGAGCGAGGTTAACTAGTAAAGAGTCTAACTCGTACACTCACTGAATCTGAATTTATTTAAGCGGCCGTATAATAACGATTTTTAGATTTGGTGTTCAGACTAGACTAGACTAAAGTACAGAACATACCAAAACTTAAAATCTTAATTAATTACTGCTTATATAAACACAGACCATAGCAAGTAGTTCTCCCGTAATAATAAATTATATACTTTTTGTATACATACTTATCTTAATCAATTCGAATAGCGATTCGTCGTCATATCCTGACAGTTTGTTTATAAATTTTTGGACTGTCCAGGGAGGGTTTGATTGAAGTTCTAACCAAGCATTTCGAATGGTCTCGTCTCTTAGACGGGTTCTTTCTTTCGGACCAACTGTGTTCTTCATCTTCTTTCGGGCACGTTCTAAATTTTGTATCGATTCCTCTTTAATTTTAATGACAGCAACTGTAAATTAAATCTACGTATTAATAAACAGTTTCTTAATCCAATAATATATTATCACATTATCGTTCCAGCGAAACAGGGGTAAAAATCACACACGTGGTTAATTTTTCGTATGTATATTGAACAATATTTTTTAATACAAAATAATTATTTAAGTAACGTTATAATTAATTTTGCTACAAGAAGACTAATATAATAAACTTGATAGTACTTACAAAAAAGTGTGTATGTACTTGGCTTTGTACGAAGCAACTGATTGAGAGTTCGATGATAAGACTCCAGATAATTATTCGTCCTATCTACCATGTTATAAACACTGAATCCCTTGGGTGTCACAATTTTCATCCATTCTCTTTCAAAATAATAGGAAATAAATTTTTTCCACTTCTTCAGTGCCTTTGCATTATTAGCGAATTTCAAATCAATTATATTTGTTATGATATCGACCCCTTCTCGTATTTTTTCTGGTGGCAACAGTGGTAAAACTAATATTTTCTTAATAATTTCATGGCCATCCGGATTTTTGTCTTTGTTATCTTTTCTTAAGAATAGTTGATATTCCTTAGACTTAGCCTTCCTGACGATAGCCTAGTGAAAACATTCAAATTTAATAAATAAATTAGAGTTACTATAAGTTTTAGGGCAAATTATTTGTGTACGAAACTATGAAAGAAACTATAGTATAATAACCGTGCACGGGGAGTTACGGACGACTAGTTAGGATCAAGTATTACACATATACGCGCGCGCGCACAGACACACACAAACACATAAACACACACAGGAATATCTACTTGCGTAGCAGAATGGATCTATATAGAGAGTCTACGAAGATGACGATAACAGCGACAACCATCGTGAAGCACTACTAGGGTATATGATACGTAGCAGCCGGCGATAGAAAAGCGAGAAGAGAAGGTATTGTGCAGAGATACAAAGGTCGGAGGAATCGACTGGCTGCTTTATTATATTTTGGAAGCTGATGCTGCTCTCTACGCGTTTGTTATATTACAGCTTTACGCAAAAAGCCTGCTTAAAACGCACGCGGTTTAACAAGACGGTCTTAGAATGCTGCTGATATACAATATTTGATAATGATCATTTATTGCTACTAAAGTAACACTTATTGACATAGGAGGGGGAGAGAGTGAGAGAGAGAGAGAATATGATAGAGCGAGATTGCAGCGCAGTAAATATAAGGAAGAGAAGTCGGGAAATCCTTAAATGCAAATATAAAGACAGTTCTAAATTATAAGTAAGAGAAAGAGAAAGTAAAGAACGATGCTCGATAGAAGTTTTCCTTTAATTTAAATGTAACTCACTTGACAGAAATGAAAATAGCATCCTCGAACAGTAATATTACGAAAGGAATTTCTCAGTGATTTTATTTGAGCTTTCTCAAAATCACCCATGGCTCTTGGTGGACGGAAATTTGGAAAGTTTTCTTTTACAAATTTCCATATTGAATCGTAGGCAGTTGTAGTACGTCTACTCATTAGAACCCACGCGCATGGAACTACCTACAATAGATAAATTAATGATATCTGCGGTTATAAGTATAAACTAGATGTTTAAATTTTTTTTTAAATGTTCAATGGAAATTACATTAACTTTTATAAGTTTTCTTTTGAAGTAATGAAATATTTTTATATATAAGTTACATAAGCAATCCTTAATAAAGTTGGCAGAAGATAACTTTTTGAGAAAGGTACACTGAGAAAACGATAACGTAAAAGTTTCCGATATTGATATCGTGAAAAACCACTAATAAAAAATTGTTTGAAAATGATGTACTTTTTTAAGAAATGTATAAATCCAACTTTTTTATTTTACGATATTTCATATCGTAAATTTTACTTTATTATATCGCGTCAGTTACGATGTAGATCGCGCCAATTACAATAATGTTTTTTCAGTGTATAATTAGATTTTTTTGATTTTGACGTTTATTACAATATGAATCGTGCTAATTACGGTATTATTTTTCAATCTGTTATTTGTTTCATTAATATCATTAAAATAACTTACTGTGTTATATTTCTTACACATTATGGTAAGAAATTGTTTCACACCTTTGACATCAGGCACAATATTAACGGTCGAATCCGTAAACGAATCATTTTCTTGATCAAATTCTTCCATTAAATTTTTATCATAAATAATTAAGTGTTCACTCTGAGATGAAGACTGTATCAAACTAGCCGAGACAGAAACTTCTTCATCATTTAATTTATAAGTTAACAGTTCAGGAAATTTCTGCAAATGCTCTCCAAACGCTCTTATAGAGCTATACGTTTTTTTTATTCCAGGGTTTACACCAGATTTATGTTGAGATCGCTGTATTGTTTTTTGAAGGGATGGAAAGGTGGCAGCAGTAGCTATAGATCTGTTCCTTCAAAATAAAGAATTAAAACATTGTAGTTACTATAACAGAATTATGATATTTTTCAGGTCAGTGTAATATATACTACAGTATATTTGATTTTTTATATTTTATATTATCTTGAAAAATAAAACGTTCTTTCGACCAACGAATAATAACTTAAAATTTAACTATCAAATAGAATTTTCCCTGAAGACTCAACCAGTATCTTTCTCTCTCTTTAATTCTCCGTATTTGCAATAATAAAAGGCTCACCCACGAAGTTGTATACCCTCGCGTATTAGATACTGCACGTATATATGTACATGGTATAGTTTCGAAAAATGCGCGTGCAATAAACAGATCGTTAAAAATATATTTTTTTATCTTACTATAACCTTATTCAAGCGCATTGCATGTATAACGAGGGCAAAATTAGAAAAAATCGCTTCATGTTTGTTTTTGTTGAGGTTATGTCGCAGGTGAGCGTATTTTTGCGCGTGTCGTATGTGAGTGTATATTTATGTATAATAGAGTTCGATCGTTATCGCGTCGGTCGAATTTATCGATTTCAAAAGATTACTATGATCCAGATTCGTGACATATTGTTTAGATTTGTTGTATATAAACAAAATTGACCACGAATACGTTTCTTATTGCATATAATACACGGTATCTCTCTGTGCACAAATAAAGAAAATGATATTTATACGAACGCGCTACGATCGTTGGTTGTATAAAACGCACACGCATGCACTATCCATCCGATTGAAGAAAACACACGGTAGCTTATGAGAAAGAGAGAAAGACAGAAAAAAAGGGAGAGATGCAGCATGCATAGCGTTTACAAGGAACTAGACACATTTATGCGCGCTCCGCGCGCGTCCAATTTTGAGGTTCGAATTTTAAAATTTAGCGCAATTTCACAGACAACCAATCAGATGTGGTTTTAAACGGCTTCACTTTTCTCTGTTCTCTTTTTTAAGAAGGGAATGCGATTTTATGTAATAAATGTATACTATACTGTAAACAAGTTTCCGTAAAAATAGACTTTAGGGTCGATCCTGCAACACTGGTAGCTGCTTTCTGTTGACAGAGTCGCCGTAGTTCCTTCTTTGTAGGAGGTTGATGCGTGCTTTTTTCGCATGTGTGTGGCAGATCGGATAAACGTATCGATTCCTGATCATGATTTTCATTTATGTATAATTTGGCTCTACAGCCTGTTTTAATGCATCCATATCTGTAAAATATGTTTAAAAATTGTACTTACAAAACATATATACAAACAATAAATTCATTTTACTTTAATGATTCCAAACATATACGTGATCGTGATTTTTAGCCGCGGTATATACGCCGACGATCTACATGCCAGATACGCAGGGACTTGAAAATTTATCCGTGATAATTAAAGAATCACGAAATAAAAAATATTTTTACCATACTTACCTCGTCTTCTGGGGATTTTTAACCCCATAATTGTAGCCATCGTGGTGAAAACCACGGTCTTTCTTAATCTCCTCGTTTCCGCTCATGCTGAATTATGACAGCATAATGAAAATTTTCACACTCGCGCATTTTAAACAATTTTCGTTGCTTAGGTTACCAGTGCTATTGTTCGGCGCTCGCGGATGCCGACTTGAGAAAAAAAACAACTGAAATACTCTTATTTATGAGGAAATATTTTAATGGAAATAATTATATGTGCGCTACGAATCTTATCTGTCAGTTTTCTCAAAGATAAAAATTAAAGGTTTCAAAGATTTCCTCTCCTATACAATGCAAATTGAGTTTATAATCTCCAGAATCATGACATTCGAAAAGGATTTTCAATTATAAATATAGATAGGTTCAATTATAAATATAGATACATAGATTCTTGGTATTTCCTATAGTTCTTTACACTCGGTGCGAGAAATTTGGTTTCAAATTTAGTATTGGTCATTTATATATACTAGCAAAATCCAGCGCGCGTTGTGACATTAAAAAATAATAATATTGGTACAAAAGCTAAAATAATTATAAACAGTAATTTTTTTATAATCATGGTCAAAAGGAATAAACAACATTTAAAATCACTGATAATAGATTTAAATCAAGATATTAAACTTTATTAAACTATACTAAAAAATTTTAAATTTTGGCGCCTTTCAACCGGATGTCTAGCCATAACCAATCAAATTACGTTTTTAAAGGCTTCACAACATCCGGCCATCACTTTTTTAAGAGAGGATAATAACGTTTTAGCAATGCACTTCATACGTAATGATACGTAACCAGACTTTTTCGATGTACGACGATCAAGTCATGAAGTCATACATGAGTCAGAGAAAACAGGTATTACACGCGGTTGTAAATCTGGTCAAGTTAGCGTATTCCCGTCCGGTGATATTTTTATATCTAGATTGATACTACTATAAAGTAATAACTTCATTTAAGAAAGTATCCTCCAGACATTGCGCTCTTTAGTTCTCTTGATAGCATGTGGTCATTTACATAGTGCCCGATGATAAAGCAATAATAACATGATATTACTTTACTTCTATAACAATTTATGAAACGTATAGTTGTGTTTTGATATTTTATGATTCACTTAAAGTTAAAGTTGCAGTTTAAGCATTTTTTAAAAATATTTAAGAATGCAATTAACGCTTCCTGAATCAAATTTTTTTTTTCTAATATTCTTCCTCTCGGGGCGATCATTAGCGGATCTAAAATTATATAAATACACAATAAACTTGGTTTTTTAATTGTTCAAATTTATTATTTCATAACTATTTTTCTACGCGTGTCATAAAGCGGTGTGAAATGACAGCGATTTTATCAAGTTTATGTTTTGATTAGGCGTATAAAGTCGTCCTGTCCTAGCGCAAATATGATTCGGTATTTAAAATGTGTTCAAAATATCACATGAAGTTGCTGCTTATCCAGAACTAACGGGAAGAAATTTTATGTTCGAAAATATGAAAAACAAACAAACGCTGTTTCTATATTGCTATATATATAGAGTCAAGCGGAAAAACTGTTATTTACTCTAACCTGTATTTTTTAACTTTTTGCAACCTTCATTCAAGTAAGATTACTGCTCGTTAATAGCAGCTGGCAACGAGAATGGCAGGCAAAAGATGAATATTTACTGCCGATGAAAAGAAATTGCTCTATTCAATAATAGAGCCATATAAATCTACCGTTGAATCTAAATTTCGAAGCCTATTATGCGTGGAAGCTAAGGAAAGCGCATGGAATGATATTACTATAGAGTTTAAAAAAAAACGTAGACAGTCATCGTAAAGTAAGTATAATTACTTCTTTTGTAGAATGTTTAGCTTTCAAGTTACAGCCTAAAAAGAGTTTTTAGCGATTTTTGTTCGTGGTCGCATTCTACACACACACACACACACACACACACACGGGATCAGGTTAAAAATAAGTCTGTCAGCTTCTAGTGGTGAGGGGAGATCTCAAAAACATTTTGGGCTAAATTGGTAAAGGTCTCGCTGAGATAATCATGAAACACCAAAATTTTCATTTAAACGACACGATATTCTAGTCCCATTTAAAATACTCGTGCAGTTTTGCCCCATGATCTATGTAGCTTTACCCCAGGGTCGGTGAAAATTTGTTCAAACTCATTTTTTTAACCCATTAGAAAATTATTTTTGAATCTGAAAATTGGGCTAACAAACATTGAATTAGTTATATTAAATTGTCTTTTTGAATGATATGCAACGCTAAAAATGATGTTTGTTTCATTGTATTCAAATAAGAGATAAATGAAGTGAAAATGTGGAAGTTGACCCCATCCTCCCCTACAAGCTTTTCCGGTTATTTTCGAGTTATAAAAATCCAACTGCTTGGGAGAACTTATATCTGGGCACTTCGAAATCAACTGAGCTAATGAGCGTGTTTTCGCTGTGCAGCTTTACAATTCTTTTTCTATGCTGCTATCTACTCTATATCTATCTGATTTTTGTGGGAGGATCGCTAAAAGTAAAGATTGTATTTTTATCATTCTACTAAACGGTATTTATATGTATTTATTTTGTTTTAGAGAGATAAAGCACAGTTAACAAAATTTTGGCATAACCACCACAAATAAGATACAATGAACGTTAAGAAAGAAACGGTAAAAACCTAAGGTAACGAGACGATAAATGAAAATAATCAAAATGATGAAACTAAGGAAAACAAAGAAGTAAGTGGAAATGGAAGAACCTTGGAAAACAAAGAAAGTGATGATGATGAAAGGATGACTGAAAATGCTAAAATTGATCATAGTACAGACAATAAAAATTTGGAAACAAATCACAATCTAAAAAAGGTAGAAAGGATTGAAAACAAAAAAGAGTATGGAAATAAGGATGATCTAGAGAAGCAGGAAGTGATGTCAAAGAGCAATGATGCAGATGCTAAGCAAGGTAATATATATTCTTCACTTTAAAATTTCTATATTAATTCAAATGAATATTTTATTAAAATATTTACAAGAATTGGGATCTAGCATCTACGTATGCATTTGAAATAAATAATTTTACATGATTATTGAAACATTCCTTTCTTTAAGAGCATTTCACATAATTTCTTATGACTTTTAGATACTCTTCATTTTACTTAAAAAACAATAACGAATAATTAAATAATCTACACACATATCTTATTTACTCGCCACATATTATCATATCACATGTTTCGATTGAATCAGATTTATTTTAGCCATAAACTGCTGACGCATCATTATAAGACTAACAATGAGTTCTTTTTTGCACTATCGAAAAGATATTCATCTATTCTGATTACAAACATAAAAATCAGTATACAAAAATCAAGCAGTATTAAAGAAATATGGTTTTGGAATTGCTGATTACGTGCTTGACTTTGATATGTGCTTAATGACATTCAGTTTAAAGACGTATTTTATTTCACAGTTGACTTTAAACAATAGTATTATATACTTATGCATTGCGAAGATATTATTAGAGACATTTAGTTCAAATAGCTATTATATATTGCAACATTTTTTATTTTTACAATCGTATTTTTTTTCATTCCACAGACATTGTTGAGGTTTTGGAAAACCCTGGAAAAAGGAAGAGGAGTAACTCTGAACGTATGTTACTAGTGTATTTATTTTGTTAATTTACTGAGTCTATATTTTTCTAACTTTCAAAATAAGATTATTGTTCGAGAATGACCCGTATATTATTAATTTTCAAATACTGAAGGGGACTAATTTGCAAAAATTATCTTCTGACAGTTCCAAAAACACAAACAAAGATTTCGTTACAACTTATTCTCCTCTCAATCTAACTATATGGCCTCGTAATATAACTTTCGGAACGCCAAAAAGCTAAACCACACGGTGCAAGTGTCGCTATTTCGCGTGAACAATTAGAAATAAATAGCATACTATAGAGGGACATAGCCCATTATCGAAGACATAAGGTTTTTTTCGTGTAGCAAGCGTTCTAATGCTTTTAATTCGATTTCGAAATAAAACTTTCAAGGGAACTCTTACCTGTAGCTCTAAAAACACTGCAGCTTTGATTTATAAATTATATGTCGTAAATTATGTTTGTTTGAAAGCTTGGGACGCTATGAATTCAATATTTTTCAGGTTCGAAGCAGACAATCAAGAGGAAAGAGCGGCATGACTTATCACACCGTGAAAAATGTGAAGCAATCGAACTAAAAATTTTAAAAGAACAGCTTAGAAAAGCCCAGGCGGAAGCAGATCTTGCGCAATTTCAATTAGCAAGATATTACGATGAGGAAAAAAATAAAATAGAAGAATAATTTTTGAAAAGCAAATACAATAAAGTTGGATAACAGATTATTTATGTTGATGTTTGTTTTCTAGATTATAATATTTCATTATTGTAAAACGATGCATAAGAGCGCTCATTCGACTCGTTATATTACGTAAGGGGACAGATACACCTTACATTGTTAAAAATGAAATAATTAATTTTGTGGATTTTGGTCTTCGAAGATACGTTATACCCGGTATATGACATTTATGTAAATAGTTTTAGGTTCTTTGCAGGATTCTTAAGTTTATAAAACTGTTTACTATTAGAGTTTAAAATGTTTAAAACATTTTTAGGTGCATACAGAAATAAAATTCAAATTTGTTTTTTGACAATTTAACTTGTATCTGCCCCCTTAAATCCCAAATTAAACCCTGGTAGAATTTTCACCAGTCCAACTGGGCTAATCCCGAAGCGAAGGCCAGTTCCAAATTAATTTTATTTCACACTCTAACTACAGCAGTACTTCCAACACTGGTAAATAAGTCGATTTTTTGGTAGATAGGACGATAAACGTCATGCACTAATTCACCCACAAGTGTCGAAAAAATTGTAAATTAATTACTTACCTATAAAAACTGTCATAAAAATGGTTGAAAAAAAAATTATTCAAGTAATTACTTGAGAAATTACTTGAGTTATTACTTAATTCTCAAGTAACAACTCAAGTAAAAACTCAAGTAATAGCTTAAATTATTACTTACTTCTCAAGTAACAACTCAAGTAATAGCTTGAGCAATACATAAGTAGTGACTTAAGTTATGGCTTCAGACATTGCCTAAGCAAACATTGATGCTCACTTTTTCTCGCTCGCGATTGGTGGGAGTTTCTTAATTTCCTCGCTTCTGATTGGCGGGAGTTTTACCGTCTGGGCGAAATGTCCATGACTCTGTGTATGTTAAACTTCTCTGTAAATAATCCGTAAAAATTTAGCCTTTAAATATTTATTTAAACATTCGCGTATGTTTTTGTACGTTCACGTACGTTTCCGTACATTGGCGTACGTTTTCCTACGTTTACGTATGTTTCTGTAAAATGCTGTACAAAGGGTTCGTATCGTAAACAAAACGTACGCAAACGTACGTGAATGTACGTCAGCATACAAAAGTCTACAGTAACGTAGTAAAATGTATCAAAATC